>JAXRKP010000279.1:52500-57500 GCA_037039925.1 Doris montereyensis
GTTGGGGCTGGGGTTGTTTGGAGGTCCTACATCTTTCTTTGTCATTCCTCTTTTCACGTCTTTCAACTTGCTGTTTCCTCTTTATTCATCCTGAGATCATTGTATAAGGCGGGATGGGCTATTTCCAATGAAACAAACTTTAAACTTTAGCATTTTGGCAAAGAGATGTATTCCCAAATTGACTTTACAGAAGACAGGAAAAAAATATGAAATTGACAGACGAAATATCGAAAGCGTGAGTCACTGATGTCAAGAACTTGGGGTCCAATTACAAAAGTTAAAAAGGAAAACAATTAAAATACAAACAGGAAAACGTTCGCATTTGGACACACCATGAGACACAATAAGAAACGACGAGACATAATGAGATACGATGAGACACGAGGAAATACGATGAGACACGATGAGACATGATGAGACATGATGAGACAGCATGAGACATTATGAGACACCATGAGATATTATGAGATACAATGAGACATGACGAGATACGATGAAACACCATGAGACACAATGCAACACAATGCGAGACAATGCAACATGATGTGGACATGATGAGACACGATGAGACACGATGAGACATGATGAGACACAATGTGAGACGATGTTACACGATCAGACTCAAAAGACGAAATACGACATGATTAGATACGATGAAACACGGTGAGATGCGATGAAACAAGATGAGATACGATGAGATACGATGAAAAACGACGAGATACGATGAGACAAGAGGAGATACGATTAGATACGATGAAATTAGACAAGATGAGATACGATGAGACAAGATGGAGATACGATGAGACCAGATGAGATACTATGAGACAAGATGAGATACAATGAGACAAGATGAGATACAATTAGACAAGATGAGATATGTTGAGACAAGATGAGATAGGATTAGACAAGATGAGATACGCCTAGACAAGATGAGATAGATTAGATACGATGAAACACGGCGAGATACGATGAGGCAAGAGGAGATACGATTATGTACGATTAAATATGGCGAGATATGATGAGACACGATGAGATACAGATGAGACAAGAAGAGATACGATGAGACAAGATGGGGTACGATGAGACAAGGTGAGATACGATGAGACAAGATGAGATACGATGATATACGATGAAACACGAAGAGATACGATGAGACAAGATGAGATACGATTAGACACGATGAAACACGGCGGATATGATGAGACAAGATGAGATAAGATGAGATACGATGAGACAGGGTATGATACGATTAGATACGATGAGACAAGATGAGATACGATTAGATACGATGAGACAGGATGTGATACGATTAGATACGAGTAGACAAGATGAGATACGAGTAGACAAGATGAGATACGAGTAGACAAGATGAGATACGAGTAGACAAAATGAGATACGAGTAGACAAGATGAGATACGATGAGGCACGATGAAACACGGCGAGATGGCCTAACCAAACAATGATTCGATCTATCAGGCGTTAATAAAAACAACAACAATAAAAACAACAACAACAACAACTAGAACTAACTTTGTATCCTCAAACAAACACAACCCCTTCCCCAAATAAAAATAATAATCTCCCAAAAGGCATACGGTAAACCACAAAACCCCCCTAAAACAACAAAGCAAAGCACGCGCACAGACACACACACACACACACACACACACACACACACACACCCACACCAAACCAAACTTAACTCACAAGGCAAAACAAAACAATAAATACTAAAAAGCCAATATTCAACGTTCTTTCTTTACACAATATTTTCTATAGCTTAGAATGAGACGTTTCCCCTACCTGTGGCACTATTTGATTGGGGTCATCGTGAACGATGGGAGACAACTGCTGTTTCATCAAATTGTGACGTTTGTCATTGACAGTAATCTCTGTCATTAGCAAAGCTGTGACCGTGAGTTTGCGGCCTTTGCTCTGAATTTCCATTGGCGTTATGAAAGACACGGTCACTCGACACACTCTTTTCTGGAAGTGTCATTTGTCTCTCTAGCGATTTGGTCGGGTCTATAAGTCCATTTTTCGTGGGTTGTCGTTCCTGTAAAAGGTTAGACACGTTTGAGTTTTGTGATGTCGCGTTGACATTCGTGTTTCCGGTTCGAAGAAGTTGTCCGGCAGACGGTGTCATGCCGTTGTTGTACGACGTGTACAGGGCGTTTGAGTTGCTTTTGGAGGATGAATTTTGTCTTTGATTTAGTAACAACACTGGTTGTTTTTCGGTAAACATCCTATTGAAATTGTTGTCACGATTGCTAAGCTCAAGGCGATAACGTTGAACCTCACGACGAAGTCGTTCTAACTCCTCGTTCGCCTCTGTGAGATAGAAAAAGGATTATACGAGATTAGGGGATTAAGTTGAAAACTCCCTCTCCTCCCCCTCCCCCCATCTCTCTCTCTCTCTCTCTCTCTCTCTCTCTCTCTCTTTCTCTCTCTATCTTTCTCATCTTCTCCCTCTCTCTCTCTCTCTCTCTCTCTTCTCTCTCTCTCTCTCTCTCTCTCTCTCTCTCTCTCTCTCTCTCTCTCTCTCTCTCTCTCTCCTTCTCTCTCTCTCTCTCTCTCTCTCTCTCTCTCTCTCTCTCTCTCTCTCTCTCTCTCTCTCTCTCCTTCTCCTCCTCCTCCTCCTCCTCCTTACAAAGATTACAACAGAAGACAATTGAAAAATAGTGACATTGAAAATTGGAGATTAGCCGTTTGACCTCGATCATAACATATCCTAATTTCGAGGGGTTTTTTTATGTTAAAGAATGGGTTCACGCTCCGCCAACAGTTTAAAAACTTTCGATTTTTTTTCGGAGTAAAATCTATGAGAAATGTAATTGTATATTGCGGGTCATTCATTAACCTTAGTATAATAACAATGTAGTAATAATAATGCTATCATACAATTATCTTGATCAAAATAGATATGACATTGACAACAACAATGACAGTCATAATTTTAGTGCTGGTGATTATGGTGGTTTTCATGATGATGATTTGATAACGAAGATGTTTAATAATGATAATGGTGATGGTGATGATGATGATGATGATGATGATGATGATGAGGAGGAGGAGGAAGAGGAGGAGGAGGATGAGGGTGAAGATGAGGATGTGGATGAGGATGAGGATGGTAATGACTATGAAAAGGTGATGTTCGACAGAATCACCAACGATACATACTGACATGAAGACCTAAACTTCATCATTACTAGCTATGATAAATCTGACGTCTATCCCATACCTGGCAGACTAATCTATGCCTCATTCAAGAGTTCAGATCTCTCTCTCTCTCTCTCTCTCTCTCTCTCTCTCTCTCTCTCTCTCTCTCTCTCTCTCTCTCTCTCTCTCTCTCTCTCTCTCTCTCTCTCTCTCTCTCTCTCTCTTTTTAGTTTCAGTCACTTACTGTTAATGAAAAACAGGTCACAATTTACGAAATATGGATATAGTGGAGATTACTAAATTAGACCGACGAAAATAATTCACCATTATTGAAAGACGATTTGAATGAAGATATAATATAAATATGAATGATTTAGTAGAGGTAACATGATATCCTGTCTCTTTGAATATACATTTAAGCCCTTCTTCCTTTAAAAATTTAGTACGAGAATCCCACATCTGGTGGGGTTCGTTCTAGATTCTGTGGGGTTCGTTCTAGATTCTGGCGGGGTTCGTTTTAGATTCTGGGAGGGGGGGTTTGTTCTAGATCTCCATCTACGTGTAGAACAAACACAAATCTTTGGGCACCAGGCAAAATTGAGCTTAAAAGAGAAAACAAAAGGTTTCATTTCAAAGTCTTTCGTGCGAGTTTAAATCATGACTAGCATTTATATTCATTGACAGGTCATCACTTTCGACATGTATTTATACACCTATGACACAGACAGGTTACACGTAGATTATTCTTTACCAATGACAGGTTATTTCTGGCGTTTCTCAGTTGGACTGTTGGCAATTTCTGTCGCCTTTTGTTGAATTCCCTTTGAGTGTTTTCATATCGTGTTCCAGCTGTTTGTTTCTGGTCAGCAGCTGATCTCGGGTCTTGTGGCTGCTTGTCCATCACTGTACGCAGTTGTCTGAGTTCATCCTAGTCGTTCATTGTTTCGTTCTAGTTCCATTATCACAATCTGGTCATGAAAAAAACAAAACAAAAACGAAACAACGTGATGCATCTATCGAAAAAAAGAAAGATCAAAGTCGATTTATAGTCGGTATTCCCACAAATGCAAGTTCACCAACTACAGGTTATTATTTATATTGTTTATACCATGTATCCCCCAGCAAGCCATTTCATGCAAAGTCGTTCTCAACTTTGGGGAGCATAAATCCAGCAGCCTGTTTATGCTTTGTGCATAATTCCTGACAAGATATTTCTACCTTAGCTGGGTACTCATTCACACTTGGGCGAGTGAGAAAGTAGAGCCAAGTATTTGTCTTCAGAAAAAAGAAAAAAACGCTTGGGCCAATCAGGGTTTTGAACCAATGCCGTCGTGATTGCGAAGCTCACAAATTACGTAATAGATTCAGAGACAACGTATTCTAATATTGAAAATAAAATACTAAGGGCACAAGAAAACAACGAAAAAGCTTAGAAACGTTTTCGAAAACATAAATACATTATGTCATTATAAAAACGACATAAGAACAAAGGACCGAATACTCTGTACAAAAAAGAACCGCATATAATTTGTATGTAACTTAAAAATCTTTTCACGGCTTTATCGTCATATTTCTTTTGAGCATTTTGTTATTGTGGGTCAGTTTTTTCAACTGTTTTTTTCCCTAATCTCTAATTCTGTGCAGTCAATAAATCAAGGTAGATCTTTGCAGAGATTTAATTTCCGTGATTTTGTCCTTTTTATATCTTTGGTTTTTGAGATATGATATTATGTAATTATTTTGTTGAACAGAATAGTATAAAATAGAATATTAATCAAGAAACGATGTATTCTAGAGTATAAGAAGGAAAGCAGGTGACCCATTACAATCCAAATTCAATG
>JAXRKP010000279.1:67500-68996 GCA_037039925.1 Doris montereyensis
GCAAGACATCACAGAATGGATGAGATTAAAAACACAGATGCAGTGTATAGACGTTCACATATAATATTTTTGTTTTGGACGCGGCAGTATCGGAGGTCAGATTTGAAAGGACGCGCCGTATTGAAGAAGAATAAAATGTAAGTGAAATTTGAGGCTGAAAATCATATCGTATGTAAGAACAAAATAATTAATATGTATCCAATATGCACGTATTATAAATAATTGATAACAATAAGAAACAAAATGTGGTCTAAAAACAAAATATGGCGACACAAAATTTAGTACACGTTATGAAGCAGAGACTTTAACATCACAGACCCCCCCCCCCCCCCCCCCCAGTTTGTTAGAATATTTTTCTACTTTAGATACCTGTCAATCAAACACTTTTCATCCTTTGAATTTTGCGAGTCCTTTTGTAGAATGAATTATACAGACACAGAGGAAAGGCGTAACATAAAGTCACAGTCACATTGCACTTCTTTGGTTGCTGTTCACAGTAAATATTAGATTGTCCATTGCACAATTCAATTCCTTTCTTTTTCTGAGTTTGTTGCGTACTTTTCTAAAGACCACAATATTGTTATAGGACACGGCCAGACTGTGTTCTTGGTAAGTAGATATGTAAACAAATACACACATATGTAGACTGTGCCAAATCGTGCGTCAATTATCCGTTCAAAGGACACGAGGCGTTCATACGTAAAATAGTCTGGTAACGGTGCAACACACTCGACGATACTCATACACTAAAAATGTCTATTGATACATCTCAGCCCAATCTCAGTAACTTTTTTTTTATGATCCTGATTTCGTGTTCTCTTCAAAGGTTATTAATAAATGAAAGCAAAAAGTAGGTAGACAGAATTCGAAAAGTGGTAGTTGTTAGTAATTGCTGACGTGATTGTGCTAATCCTTTTGAATGGCAACCATTAAAACTTCCCACCTAAAATCAATGCTTGGAGAGCAGTCTGTTAACGCTCAGCCTCTTAATCATGGCTGATCCAGACAAGCAAAATGGGTAATACGTCCCTTTATTGCCTTCACGCACAAACCGTGGATTCCACTAACCTCGCCTTTGTGGAACACGAAATCAATCAAGCGTGGCGTTTGTGTTACAGCGGTTATCCGTTCACGTCAATTATATTGTTTTCTCTCGCAATAATTCCCTATTGCTATGCTTCAGCAGGTTTCACGCGTTCGTTCTTACCTTCGATTTTAGTAGCGTTATTCAAGTCTACTAGTAGTATGTTTGTTTCTCTGTTGCCATTTTCGTTGCTCCCTACCCTTCGTAACTTCTATATATTCATACACATACATACATAAATAACAAATACATAAATACACCAAACACACATAGATACACAATTAAACCCACATACACACTCCCTTACGCACACACACACACCACATTTAGACACAAACACACACATACATAATCATAATATAGGCGAAAAGATGTTCATCGATCGTTCCACCCTTTATCGATTAACAAGATC
>JAXRKP010000279.1:81717-94217 GCA_037039925.1 Doris montereyensis
GCATGGCAGTTTGTAAACAGGATGATAACCTGTCCTTCAATTTAACAAGTAGAGAACAAACTATAAAACAAGCAACACAATTGAAATACGTCGGCACAATCATAACGAACAACTGCAAAGACACCACCGAAATAAGGCGAAGGATAGCAATAGCAAAACAAATAGCAAAAAAAACATTGCATAATATTAAGGCTGTTGTCTCCAATTCAAAACTGAAAACAGACACGAAAATACAGACAACGCAGACATTATGTCTTTTCCACACTATTCTATGTATGCGAAACGTGGACTTAAGATGCACAATATCGTAAACGTGTACAAGCATTGGAAATGTGGAAATATAGAAGAATATTGAAAATCCTCTGGACAGCAAAAATAACAAACATGGAAGTTCTGGTGAAAATTGGAAAAGAAAGAAAACTTATGAAGAACATCAAGACAAGGCAAATGAGAGTTTTTGGCAATGTGTGAAGACAAGATGGACTAGAAAAACTAGCAACAACTAGATTTATAGAGGGAACAAGAGCTCGTGGCAGACAACGCATCACATACGTAACGGCGTTAAGACAAAACACGTCCGATATTACCACCAACTCGGATTTTACAAGAAACAATGAATACATAATAACATGGAGAGGGATGGTCGGCAACTTGTTGAATAACGCAAGCCACAAATGATGTGCAAAGACACCACCGAAACAAGGCGAAGGATAGCAATAGCAAACAACAAACATTGCATAATATTAAGGCTGTTGTCTCCAATTCAAAACTGAAAACAGACACGAAAATACAGACAGCGCAGACATATGTCTTTTCACACTATTATATGATCAAACGTGGACTTAGTGCACAATGTCGTAAACGTGTACAAGCATTGAAATGTGGAATATAGAAGAATATTGAAAATCCCTGGACAGCAAAAATAACAAAATGGAAGTTTGGTGAAATTGGAAAAGAAAGAGAACTTATGAAGAACATCAAGACAAGGCAAATGAGATTTAGACAAAACACGTCCGATATGACCACATATACGTAACGGCGTTAAGACGACAAGAGCTCGTGGCAGACAATCATTCACACCCGTAACGGCGTTAAGACAAAACACGTCCGATATCACCACCAACTCGGATTTTACTAGATCTAGAAACACTAAACACAGAACAATATTGAGAGGGATGGTCGGCAACGTGTTGAATAACGCAAGCCACAAATGATGCTCTCTCTCTCTCTCTCTCTCTCTCTCTCTCTCTCTCTCTCTCTCTCTCTCTCTTCTCTCTCTCTTTCTCTTTGTCTCTCTTTCTCTCTGTCTCTCTCTCTCTCTCTCTCTCTCTCTCTCTCTCTCTCTCTCTCTCTCTCTCTCTCTCTCTCTCTCTCTCTCTCTCTCTCTCTCTCTCTCTTTTGTCTCTGTCTGTGACTTAAGTAATTATGCAAATTCTGGAAGAGAAACTGGTAAAGAAAAGCCTCTATCTAATGGGACCAATGTGTGAATGAATTAACACGAATCTTACAACTCCTTCGATTCATAATCCTCATGTTAAAATTAAGACAACAGACAGAGAAGGATAAAGATTCACAGCCAGATCGTTTGTTTTTGGAAAGTCATCAGCTGTATGAAAAATTTAATGCGAGAAAATTGATATCTGGAAACCACTAAGCTTTTAACACTGAGATGGGGGTAGCGGGTGGATTGGTTGACTGTCTCTCGACACGAAGACTTGAAGTCACATCCGATACGGCCTAGGCCTCCACAGTGATAAAACTGTTCACACTTTGTCATCGATCGCGATGAACCAAGGCAAGGCCGTCTATATGAATTATTGAAGAGAAGATTGGTCAACGTTTAGTACATTAGGCCTACCATAGATAGGTAATGAAAGGTGGTTGCAATGCATGTCACATTGTTGGCGGGTATATGCCCTATTAATCGGATTACATGTATGAAAGAAAAACAAAATATTTAATCAAATAGACCTAGGCGGCGGACATTTATGTGGTCACTCTGCATTTGAATCCGGGATCGCATGATTCCACGTCCGGAGATAGATTTGTTTGAATAGACCATGAGAAACTTTCAAAGTAGATGTAACTCCTATTAAATTATCACCAAGGACGCAAAAAATGAGGATCGGAGACTAATCAGACAAAATAACATCTAAAATTAGAAATAATGGCACTGTTGAGCGATACTTCAGTAATCAGAACACTTATATGAGTAGTTCAAATATCGAAGTGGGACTGTAGAAAAGTGGAGATCCTGCTTGTTTCCCTCTTACAAGATAGGCTAGATCTGTATCTAGGTTGGAGGTGGCGTTTTGTGAAGGACCTACAATGATAAGAGAAGGCAGATACAGGGGACATATATATATATATATATATATATATATATATATATATATATATATAAAGTCGGCATCAGATAGATCTAGGATAAAATCGGTAACCTTATTATCAGCAACAATTGTTCCGCTCTGAGCGGAAAACGCACACCGCACATAGTATAGATATAGGTGGCTTTATGCGTTGTTTGTTTTTATTGTTATTGTTCTTTTCCTCTTTGTCTTCGTCAGCCTGTTTAGCCTACATGTCATCACCTTTAATTCTCACAGACCTGATTTTGTTATGTGAAGTGGTGGTGAAAGATCAGAATGGCAGAAGCAATCTGGAATTAAGTTGTTTAAATGTTTCTACAATCATTTTCTTATTCGTTGTTACTCCGCAAAGCATATCGCACACACAAAAAACAACCGCATAAGGTCCAACGGCATTAACGCTAAATGTAAGAAGTGGCGATCATCAGGAAGAATGTAATCACATCGTTTTAGGGACAGATAGACTGTTTTAAAAAGAGAAGTGAAGTCTTGTAACATCCAAATAAATGTTCAATAGTAAACAGAGCTAGGCCCGGCTATTCCTTTCGCTGAGATAATATTGATTAATTTTGAGACGAAATATGACAATAAGCGACAACTCCACTAATAAAGACAGAACACTTTTTTTGTTCTGTCTTTGTTAGTAGAGTTGTCATTTGTTCAATCATATTTCGCCTTTGACTTCGCTCCACTGTGGCTCCTTCGTATGATTGCTTTTGAGTATGCATGGAAAGTAGTTACAGTAATCGATACTTAGTGATCGATACACCCATTCAGTGATCTTAGGTGTTTAGAAACAATGAAGTGTGGCCTGGGAGTGCCGAACCTATGCCCAGATTTCATCGAATATAGGCATACATCTGTCCAGAATCTAGATCTAGATCTATTTGTAGGCCTTCATTTATTATTCTAATGTTGAGGTCTAGATCTAGGCTTTAAGATTCTCAGAGGATGTGACAGTGAACTGTAATGTTTTTCCGCTTTAGATATGGAAATAAGGGGAATGGTCTGAGATAGGTGTTGACGAAATGGCAGGACTCACGAATCTAAATCAGAAGAAAGGGGGTGAGTAGGCCTAGATCTAGCTCTAGATATGATGAGATCCTGTTCCAGATTTATGTCTATATCTAGAAACTAGCTCCTAGATGTTTTTTATATCTAAGATCAAACATCATCTTTCTTGAAAATTGTATCTATCAAAGATCTAATCTAGGTTTATAATCTAGAGAGATAATAAATAGACAATATAAAGATCTTATTTCTATCTAGACTATTATAGATCTAATAGATCTACTTATTAAGGACCTAAGATATCACTGTACTCTTTTTGGGATGCTAAGGACAAATCATTCATGTGTGTCATTCAGAACATAGTCTAGATCTAGGGTCAAGTTTATATACAACATCAATTTTACAGGTGTGTATAATAATAGGTCGAGAGTTTCTATCTGTATTCTATGCTGTAAAATTATTTTAAGTCAACTCTGTGTTTAAAAAATATTGATTTAGTTGTTGTTTACCCAAGTGTATCAATAACGGACAATGGCTGAATGTACCCTACAATACTAACAGGTGTTTTTATTTCTTGTTACATTTGTTCTTTTTCCAGCTTTAGAATCTATATTATATGGAATCCATATTATATAGGCCTACATGCAACGAAGATTATGTGAGATTATATATAGATCTAGCTCTCTTCTAGATTTTAGATCCAGATCTAGATATCGGTAAAATTCTAGAACTAGACTAGATCTATTATGAAACACAGAAATGTGAACAAATATGGTTCAAACAAACAACATGCTTAAACAGCCGTCATGTTAAGAGTTGTCGCTAAAAACGTATGACAATGAGACTAGTGTCCGTTATTGGGTGTTGGTTAGTTTTAGCTTGATCTCACACCCCTTTTTGCTACAATCAGGTCATTTCCTGGCATTACAGAACAAGCCAAATCCCTGCTCTTGAATTCCTGTGACGATGAAGCCTTATCTTGACTTACCTTAGTGGGTTTTTCACTGTTTTTAATCAGAAAGAAAGAACCCGTTCAGGCAATTTAGATGCTCGCATTTGACAAAAGAGAATGAAAGAATATGCATATAATATAATAACATCATGCGTTCTCCTTAGATATTATCTATATCTTTAAACGTAATTAGATTTGTCTCGAGTAAGAAACTGTTGAATACTAGTTTGGGAAAGAGAAAGGATGGAGAGAAAAGAAATGAAAGAGGTAATTAAATAATCAATAGAAAAATGTATTACTGCATCCAACTTCTGTGCCTTTTTACATTACAAGTGCATTTGCAAAATTTATGTTGCAATAGTTTACAAAAAAGGGTGGATCAAGAGGGATGACCAAGGAAAAGAGTCAGACTTGCCACTCTTTGCAATCAGCGTGATTTACGGAGGGGGGGGGGGGGGGCATTGCTTTTCCTCATTTACGATTTTACAGTTGGTTTGCCTTTGTTATGCTTTCTTGTTGATTTTTAAGTCGTTAAAGCTCCTTACAGGCCAGAAATTATCTTCCGTTCTGTCCTTTGTCTAACACCATACAATGCAAGAATTATGCATGTATACACATATCCCTGTATTACATGTTGGCTAACTACTACTATGTATGAGAATTGATTTTTGTGATTACAGATTATTGGTCCTTACTTAAAAATAAAATTCAAGCATCCTCTTCTTTTTTCTGAACTTGGATTAGAATTTTTTTCATAAATCCATCAGTTGCAAGTCAAAGGCCAATCCACTGTGCTGCTTGCACTTCTAATAAAGCACTCCTAGGGTCAATTGCTTATCAGCTGCATGAGAGATGTCTCACTGATAAATCCTGCACATAGCTTAAACTAGGTCGTCGGTTGATATTGGGAGAATATGGGGTCAACCGGATAGGGATTAATCATTTCTATCCAATTCGTTCTTTCAAATTTTAGGATATATAACTGCTCAGGAATGGTAAATGGGGTCTGACAGAGTGTCATAGCATTTAAAATAACATTTGTCTTTGTAAATTCCACCCTCCCTCAATAATTTATACTGTCCTTCATACTCTGACTTCATTTGACTTCAGGCCTGTTTTCCACCTGGGCAGCTCTATAGATACGTTGTTAATGGCTTCTTGCTTCTACCCATCTCTCTTTGCTTTCGATTTGTCAAATTTCCTCTGGGGTCATTGCTGTTGTGTAGTGATAGTCCTGTATCGGATGCTAGTTTTAGGTCTTTCTATATCTCATTCTCTGCTACAGGTAAACACATGGTCAATCAATGCACCTATCTGTCTTGGGCAATAAAAATCATTCAAACTGATTCCATTTAACATGTCAGTGGGCAGTGCTCATGTGTTTCTTCTAGTCGTCTGCTCGATGAGAACCTGTTGCATATATTTTAACCAATCATAACTCATTGTGTGTGCAAAAACTTGTAACACTTGCAGTGCATTCATGTTCTGGGCCAATCTGGTACGAGTTGCCACACACATGTCAGTATTGTATTGGAACAAGCTTAGCATGTCACCTTACCAGCTGCCAATTGTTCTTATGAAAACCGATGTGGCATTTAAGAAATATTCAATGCTGTTGAGCGTAAAAGAGTTCAGATATGGTTTGAGGTGTTGTTTTAAGCGGTGCTCTGTTAAAAGGTAAGGCTTTTCATTTTAGTGTCACATGTGAGGTTACTCAACTTTTTCACTGCTGTTGAGTGAAAAGAGTTCTTCTTCTTCTTCATAGTAATAACTGACTTACTCAATTCTTGAGTATTACTGTCAGCTCTTATTTTAATACAAACAGAATGTTTTGTTACCCAACTTTGGCTTTAAACTGATGTATTTAATTGTTTTTAAAGTCTTTAGTACTATTGCTGAATTTTATTTCATTTGGCAGTCCATTCCACAGCCTCACTGCTTTAGAGTAAAATAGGGTGCAGGTGACAATGAATTTTTGAAGATGGAACCATGCATGTTTGACAGCCTGATCTGTTTGTTCTTGTATTAAGTTTAAGCTGATCTAATGGAGTAAACAATATATTGATTTTATTTCTGGCTTAGATGTTCTTCTACAAAAAGGTATTCATTGCGATGGGTTCATGTTGGTTTTGTATTTCCGTTAGTGTATGTAATAATAATAAAAAGTTTATATATATAGCGCCTTTCTTTCACACTCTTTACTATTGCAACTCATGTAAGAGGATTGCATTTAATATAAAATTATTTCGGGCTGGTACTTTCTCAATTATGTGTGTGTGAGTCTGTTGATGTCCTAAACACAGCTACCATAATCTAAGACTGGTTTTACTAAAGCCTTGTAGCACTTCTCTTTGACATTTTGAGGACAGTTGTAAAAGGAGGTCATTGCTTTTCTACATAATAATCTATGTTGGTATATATATTGTAAGCTCCAAGGTATTTTGTACTGTTGGTTATTTTTGGTTATGTGTGTAATAATAATCTAAGTTGATTGTTTTTTACTTTTTTGCATAATTTTAGTAATGACATTATGGATGGAATATTTTCCACTTTCTCTCCCATTCTCATAGTGTGTTTAAGTCAGTTTGTAATATTTTGCAATCCTCCATGTTAGTTATTTTTCTATACTATACAATAAACTATCATCAGCAAAGTTTTTAGTTTGGTGCCTGGTGAGTGTATGTAATAAATGATGTTAAGAAGATTTAGAAGACCTAAAAGTTTACTGGTTTATTAAATTCCACATAGCTTTGCAGTACCTTCCAAAAAAAAAAAGCCACCCCGATTCGATCCATTCTGCTTTTACTGACAGTCTACCACTTGACTGGTCCCAACTTTTGCTTTAGTTGAGGGTCTACCAACTGCTTTAGTTGAGGGTCTACCACTTACCGGTCCAAGAGTTGAGGGTCTATGACTGTCCAATTTGCATTATAAAACTTTTGCATTAGTTAGTCTACCCTTGACTGGTCCAACTTTTGCTTTAGTTGAGGGTCTACCACTTGACTGGTCCAACTTTCTTTTTTGTCTACTTGGTCCAACTTTGCTTTAGTTGAGGGTCTACTTGACTGTCCAACTTTGCTTTAGTTGGTGCTTAGTTGAGGGTCTGAGTCTTGATTTGTTGCAACTATCAGTTGTTGATTGTCCTAAAGGCACATGTGATAAATTGTGTGGCCGTATCACTTTTTGTTTATTTTTACTTTCTCTGAGTTCTATGAGACTGTGCTTGTTTATGGGCTCTGTTAAAATAGGGGGCGGGGTTAAAGTATCATATCCTTGTAGCACTTTTTTCTTGTTTCAGCACCTAATCTGATCTTAATTCTTCATTGTCATTTCACAATTAAATACCTTTTTCCTGAATTTGACAAACAGTGTTATGTCCCACTCATTTATGAAGAATTAAAATCTTACTCGGTGAGCACTATCCAATGCCCCGCCCTAGCTGCCAGACCGAATGGCCACATCCACACCAACTGAAGTATTGATCCGCCTCATCGACATCCACAGCGCCACAACCCACCAAGCTTCTGCCCCTGCCAGACCTACAGCAGCCAGGGCAGAGAGAAGGTCCGGCGTCCCACGGTTTCCGCAGCTGGGACAAGTGAGACACGGGCCTATTTCGAACAGAGGTGGTCCGATATAAACAAGCCACACACCTCGAGGATTATGAGTCTTTCAACTCCTCGAGTGCTGTGACGAAGCGCTTCGAAAGATTTAACAAGGACATTCGGCGCCCTTGCTGGCAGTGATGAACAGACTGTACTTGCTAACATTAAGACACTTTGTACGCCAGGGAAACGTGATGGTCGGTTCCAGCTCCAGCAAACCCACGCCAGGACCGTGACGAGCCGCCGGGGAGCCTTTGCTGCCCGTCGAGAGGACAAGCTGGGGTGTCCAATTTCAAAAATAAAATGCACAGCCGCCACTTGCGAAACAAAAAGGTAGATTACAGTGACATGATGATTCGAGATCATACGAGGCATCGAAGATGAAGAAATTGACTAGATATCCTCGGCGAATCACGCACAGGAAATGACTTTCCGGTTTGCGGGAAACGTTCAGCCAGTCGCCTTGTCGCGAGCAGCCCATCGACCTGACATTTATCTGATGGAAATCTATTTTCCACTTTCTCCCATTCTCGCAGTGTGTTCGCGGAATCTACCAAACACTGCACAGAACGCCCTCGATGATTCCTCTGCCATTTTCAATAGTCTATGTGAGGTGACTGATGACGATCCAAGATCAAACACGAACTCTGTCTCCCTTGATCATCATATCTACAACGAATTTTGTAGGGCATGGGAGAAACGTGCCTCCGATCCTCAACCATTTGTCGATGTCACTGTCCAGGCGGTACCCTCAGATGCCCAGTCACTTGGCCTCACTCCAACTGTTTCTAAACCCACCTCCGCAATCCCTTACTCTGCGATGGCTGACACTGGATGTCAGTCTTGCCTAGCTGGCTTGAAGCTCCTGCACAAGATAGGACTCAAACGACGCGACCTCCTACCAGTCACCATGAGGATTGACTGCTGCAAACAGTGGCGCCATTGACATCGTTGGTGCTCTCCCACTCCGCATCTCTGGGACATCCCCCACCGACACCATGCTTGAAACCTATCAGATGGTGTATTTTACATCCGCCACGGACAGGAATAGAAGATCCAAGAGAACACCTGAAAGCACTGGTTTGGGATTAAATTCCACACCTTCAGCAATTACCTTGCGAACATCAACCTCTTCCAGTACCTTCCATGAAAAGCATCCTGTCGATTCAATCAAGAGAAATAAATTCAAGAATTGAACCAGTTCCTAGCACTCCGGCTTTAGGATGGTGGTCTGCCCCAAGAAATCGGGTGCCACGACGAACAGTTGACCTCCAACCGCTCAACTGCCACCCGTGAAACTCACCATACCCAGTCTCCCCTTCCACCAAGCCCGAAAGGTACCACCCCACACTCGCAAGACCGTCTTCGATGCTTGGAATATATCATAGCGTTGTCTTGATGAACGAGACCGCCACTTGACTCCATGGATACATTTCTCAGGGATGGATATAGTCGCAGATTTAGATCGTCGCCGACTTCCCCAGAAAAACAAAGTACATTGATGACACGCTCATGTGGTTGACATCGAAGATGTCTTTCAGACTGTTCAATGGCTTGATAGTAATGAGGGTACTAAACCCATCCAAATTCAAATTCGCCAGAACCACAGTTGAATTTGCTGGGTAACCCCAAACACCGTACGTCCCTGTGCACGTTACCTTGAGTCCATCCCGAAACTACCACTGATTGACTGGTCCAACTTCTTTACTAGTTGAGGGTCTACCACTTGACTGGTCCAACTTTGCTTTAGTTGAGGGTCTACCACTTGACTGGTCCAACTTTTGCTTTAAAGGAGGGTCTACCACTTGACCACAAGCCCTTATTAAAGACATTTGGTGACCGCTGTCTTGATGACCTCCCTAATCCCCGCCTGCGCAACCTGAAGGAAAAGGCCCTACGGTATCGCTTCCGAGTTGTACACATCCCTGGCATACGTCACGCTGCGGCTGATGCTGTGTCCCGCAGCCCTGTGAGTGACCCAACCATCCTTACACTTCCTGATGACGTGGCCACCTTACTACCGTCTGCCGACTCTCCATCAGGCCTAACCTGCCACACACGTTCCTCCAAGCCATCCGCACCGAGTACCAGGACGACCCGACGCAAATCTGCTCCCAGACTGACTCAAAACCCACTGAGCTGGTCAAGTCAGTGACGTGGGACGATATCAGACTTGCCACATCCAGTGACCCCACCATGATTGCCCTGAGCAAAATCATCGAAGACGGCTTTCCCGATGATAGAGCCGCCCTGGGTCCCGAAATCCGTCCATACCATCAGTTTAGGCAAAACCTTAACACGTTTGATGGGGTGATCCTTTACTATGACCGCGTCGTCGTTCCCCATCGCTTCGCGATCAAGTACTTCGGTCCCTACACTCAGCCCATCAGGGCATATCTCAAATGCTCTCACGTGCGGAAGTCTCTTTCTTCTGGCCTGGCATGACCCCGGCCATCACTGAAACACGGGCCCACTGCTCATCATGCAACCGCATGGCGCCTTCTCAACCACATGCACCACCAACCCTCCAACGAGTCCAGTATACCCCGTCCAGTGCATTGTTGCTGATTATTTTCACTACCGTGGTCACAACTACCTAGTGGTGGTGGACAGGTATAGTAGCTGGCCCATAGTGGAGGAAGCGTCCAATGGTGCTGCTGGCCTCATAGCTGCTCTGCGACGCATATTTGTAACCTATGGCATTAGTGATGAACTTACGTCTGATGGAGGACCAGAGGTTTACTTCCCTGGCCACTACTACATTCCTCCGCAACTGGGGCGTCACACACAGACTTTCATCAGTTGCCTTCCCTCACAGCAACTGCCGTGCAGAGGTCGGGGTGAAAACAATAAAACGTCTAATCACAGACAACACCGGCGCACAGGGTTCCCTGGACACAGACAGGTTTCAGCGCGCTATATTACAATACCGAAATACACCCGACCGCGACACACACCTCTCCCCTGCAATGTGTGTTTTTGGCCACCCAATTCGGACTTCATCCCTATCCACCCGGGAAAGTACCAACCTCATACCACGTGGCGAGAGACCCTTGTATCCCGAGAGGAAGCAACATGCGCAACGGCATATGCGAGCCGCCGAGCGGTTGTCAGAGCACACGCGTCACCTCACTCCACTGGTTGTTGGTGACCCAGTTCGTATCCAAAATCAAACGGGGCCAAACCCTACCAAATGGGACAAAACAGGCCTTGTTATTGAGGTGCGCCAATTTGACCAATATGTCATACGTGTGGACGGTTCTGGTCGCGTCACCTTACGCAACAGGAAATTCTTAAGAAAGTATGAGCCAGTCGTTGCCCGTACACCACTGATGATGGCACCTGGACCCATACACTCCCCCCTCCCGGTGACCAGATGCGAACGAAATCTTCACCCTTCACCTTCTAAGGCCACAGGGCCTGAACCACCTAAAAGCACCCCATCCACCCCCCATCTACAACCATCTCCATGTGCCACCCCAGAAGAGCCACCACTCCTGCATTGTCAAACATCGACCACACCATCCACACCTTGCTGATGCCACAGATATCACCATCAGTCAAAAAACCACCACCTGTCCCTCGAGCCCTCCGCGTGGTTATTACACCACAATGCCCCTGGCCTTAAAGAACAACCCATGAACACTTCCATGGAGACATTACCAACTCCTCCAGGTCCACGGCGATCAACAAGGAACACTAAACTTTAATTGACTAAACCATTAGTGTATTAACCATATATTTCATTTCAATTCCTTTACATATATAATGTTTTATTATAGTTCAATTATTGTTTCTCTTTCGAGGTTACATTCCGTAATTGCTTTTATAAATTAAAAAAATAACATTACATCGTATGAAAAAAAAGGCATTTTTCTTACTAAATACATCCTTTTCCCTTTGAAACTGTGTAACCTCCGTGGTTGGCATGAAAACAGTCGCCATTTTAGATTTTCACCAAACTTTCAAGCTCAATAGCCCCACTTTCATCTAACATGTGCCGTCGAAAAACGAGAAATTCTGGATTGTAATTGCTTTTATAAATTAAAAAAAATAACATTACATCGTATGCATTTTTCTTACTAAATACATTTTTGTTGTTGAAACTATACAAACAATACAAAAAATCTCACGTCACTTTTT
Organism: Doris montereyensis; assembly: GCA_037039925.1. Classification (NCBI taxonomy): domain Eukaryota; kingdom Metazoa; phylum Mollusca; class Gastropoda; order Nudibranchia; family Dorididae; genus Doris; species Doris montereyensis. Next base: position 93,798 of record JAXRKP010000279.1, read on the forward strand.
ACTATTGACAAGAGCAATGTGTGTACCAACTATTATTCAAGCTGTTGGTTTAATAGTGAAGGATGTCAAACCTAAAGTGAAAACACTGCGTTAAGAAAAAAGCAAAAAAAAGCAAGTGAAGAATTTTGTTGTTGAAAAGAACCAAAAAGCGTGACGTAGATGGGTTTCTGTTCTCGCAGAAGACGCCGCTTTTTCTTTCCAGTCTTCAGAATTGCAACTCATGTAAAGAAGATTGCGTATAACACTAGGGAAATCTCAGTATAGGTAGTTCCAGGTATAACACCAAGGCTCAGACTAGTAGGTCCACTGGTGCGAAGACAGGCGTCGTCAAAATGACGAGCTGTTTGTTCTATTCGACTATTCCTATACAATATAGTGGGCGTGTTTACAAAGACACAGTGTGACACAGATACAGGCATC
>JAXRKP010000279.1:99217-139217 GCA_037039925.1 Doris montereyensis
TTAGGGTATATTTCAATGATAATTTATCTCTGTAAAACTCTTTACCTTTTTTTTTTTCTTCTTCTTCTTCTTCTTCTTCTTCTTCTTCTTCTTCTTCTTCTTCTTCTTCTTCTTCTTCTTCTTCTTCTTCTTCTTCTTCTTCTTCTTCTTCTTCTCCTTCTCCTCCTTCTCCTTCTTCTTCTTCTTCTTCTATTATTATTAAGTTTTTACCACTCAAAGTAAACTACTGAGCCATATATTGTAATTGGTCTGTAGAAGGCCCGCGTGCCACAAGTGACATCTCAGATATCTTTTGGATTTTTTGCAAATGAACTAGCTCGTAACTGTGCGTTTACACTTCAATTCAATTCAATTCAATTCAATTCAATTCGATTCGATTCAACTCAATTATCTTTTTGTAATCCATTAGAAAAAGAAATTACGCCATCATTCTGATATATATATATATATATATATATATATATATATATATATATATATATATATATATATATATATATATATATATATATATATATATATATATATATATATATATATATTATTTAGATGTTATACAGGGGCAATTTTGTTATCGTCCGTCTCCAATGGGACAGTGTCGACCCATCTCCTGGGACCCGGTCACGCGACCTTTGGGGGTTGAGAGGCCGACGCCTTGTCTCTGGACTACCAAGCCCGCACAATAACAAAAAATATTTTACTTCTCCTGGATGTCGTCAACAAGTCAGAAGGGAATAGGAAGGTGGAAAACGGTGTCACGTGATATATAAATGAATTAAAAAAGAAAATCGTCAAGGTTATATGAACCAAACAGAAGCTAGTTTATGATATTTTTTTTTTTTAAATTATGCTGTCGACAAAAAGGAACGCATATCATCGGTATCTCAAAAAAAGACTAAAGGTACAAAAGGACAAGATCATGGAAAGGAAATATCCATTCCTTGATTACATCGACTTCAACAAAATTATAACTTTTTAAAATTCGATTGAAAAGGGCTTGTTCACACTAACAAACAAAACGCTCATGAAATATGAGCGATACGAAGTTTTAAGTGATTTTATAAATAATAGACGCTTTTGTATGGCTAGTATAATTATTATTATATTGTTGTATTTGTTGCAGTAACACTGCTGTGCTTTTTATTCGGACTGTTTTGACTGAATGTTGGATGCTTGTTAAAGACCACTTAGCCCAGTTAAACCACGAGAAAGACATTTATAACAAAAAAAAGAAAGTCGAGATTTAAGTCGCAAACTGATCAAAGTATTCGTTTGACCAGCTGCTTTGACCCCTTTGTGCTAGTTGCTTGCTATGTTGCGAAATTCACTCTTTTCCATCCAGCAATCAATGTCCTGTAGATAAAACTCGCCCGGTTTCTCCTTAGTTGTAGCATCATCCCTTCTTCTGTAGGTAAAGGTAAGTTTATAGAGAACGCGAGTGGCGGAAAATCGCACGCGCGATTTGACAGGCGTGAGTAATGTGTTGCACTCTTTTTTTGCAAGCACACATAGATAACGCGTGTCTCGTGACGCGATGAAATTGCCGCTGCGCGAGAAAAGTTACCAGAACCAAAAGTTAATTCTTGTCTCGCGCCGAGTCGCGCCACAGTGTGTAGTTGACGTGTACTTTTGCCGCTCTTTTTATGACACAGATCCCATTGGAAAAAAATGGATGTTGACCAGATCAGCTTCTCTGGCTCTTTAAGTTGTCTTGTCAACGATGACAACCACGAAGTAAGTCAAGCAGACGACTCCCTGAACAGCTTCCAAGAGTGAACAAACACTGATCCTGAAGCTGAAATCGTCAGTCCAAACCTTACCAACGTCAACATCACTGATCTCACTGATGGCATGGTATCTGGAGCTACGAGGCACACCTCCTACCAGATTCAGGCACCAACACCTCCTACCAGAGGTAAAACAAAAAAAGGATGATGCGTTCAGTCAATACGAAAAACTACTTGATCTGGAGAAGCACAAAATCCACTTACTCGCAGATCGATCCCAAAGCCACGTAAGCAACGACCATGACCTTCTCTTCTTGAAATCTCTCCTTCCATGCATCAAGCTTATTCCGGAGGAAAGGAAAAATGACATTTCGTAGTAGGGTTCAACTACTTATTGATGAGTTCACCTACATGGATCATATCGGTACCCACCCTTCAGGAAATCATTATGAACAATATCGAGAACAAGGGCCACCAGCAACATCACCATTACCGGTCTACGGGTCCTTCCAGTCAGTTTCATCAGCCCACAACTACCAGTATGACAGCAATGCATAATTGATCTGATTTCCATTTTAATACAATCCTCACACTTTTCACAAAAAAAGGAATTTTAAAATTGTGTTATTCAATAATAACGTCACAATTTTGATACATTTTCTTCTGTGTTGATAAATTTTATCTTTATCGTCGGCGTCGTCGTTGTTGTTGTTGTTGTTGTTGTTGTAGGCGATGATGGAAATGGTACTGTAGTGGTGGTGATGATAATAATGACGATGATGATGATGATAATAATTACAAGGAAAAGAGATTGGAATGCTTCCTGTGCTTACATTTTGAACATTCAAAGTTTCAATTTGCGCCGACAATGGACGATACCCCAAAATAAGTGCGAAAGTTGACCTATGAACTGTAAATCAACTTTGGTACCGGTAGATCAGTTGTGTATCAGTATGACTTACCTCAAGGTGACGACCAGCCGTTCCTCAGGCAAGATAAAGCTCGTGCCAGTTGCACCATTGATTTGTTCACACTTGGATTCCACCTTCTTCGAAATGTAATCAAATGTGCTTTGATTCACCCGTGTACAGAAACGAAATATATCTGTGCTTTTAGCTGATGGAAAAGGTGATGATATTCACCGTCATTGGGTATTCTCTTATTTATTTCATGGACACTTGTACTCCTACTTCTAACATTCGGCAGTAGAAGCTTTAGCAAAATGCTGTCTAGCAACACAAAAAGTCTTCTTTAAACGAGGAAGCCATTTTCAATTTTCTCTGTCTGTCATTTGGCTTGTCTTCGCCCACCTTTGTTATGTACATCATCCACACCAGTCATTTTGGCTTGTCTTCCCCTGCCTTTGCTATGTACACCATCCACACCAGTCATTTGGCTTGTCTTCCCCTGCCTTTGCTGTACACCATCCACACCAGTCATTTGGCTTGTCTTCCCCTGCCTTTGCTATGTACACCATCCACACCAGTCATTTGGCTTGTCTTCCCCTGCCTTTGCTATGTACACCATCCACACCAGTCATTTGGCTTGTCTTCACTGCCTTTGCTATGTACACCATCCACACCAGTCATTTGGCTTGTCTTCCCCTGCCTTTGCTATGTACACCATCCACACCAGTCATTCGGCTTGTCTTCCCCTGCCTTTGCTATGTACACCATCCACACCAGTCATTTGTTTGTCTTTGCCCTTGCTATGTACACCATCCATACCAGTCATTTGGCTTATCTTCTCCTGCCTTTGCTATGTACACCATCCACACCAGTCATTCAGTCTTCTGCCTTTGCTATGTACACCATCCACACCAGTCATTTGGCCTGTCTTCACCCACCTTTACTATGTACACCATCCATACCAGTCATTTGGCTTGTCTTCTCCTGCCTTTGCTATGTACACCATCCACACCAGTCATTTGGCCTGTCTCTCCCTGCCTTTGCTATGTACACCATCCACACCAGTCATTTGGCTTGTCTTCTCCTGCCTTTGCTATGTACACCATCCACACCAGTCATTTGGCCTGTCTTCTCCTGCCTTTGCTATGTACACCATCCACACCAGTCATTTTGGCTTGTCTTCATATGTACACATCCACACCAGTCATTTGGCTTGTCTTCTCCTGCCTTTGCTATGTACACCATCCACACCAGTCATTTGCCTGTCTTCCCTACCTTTGCTATGTACACCATCCACACAGTCATTTGGCCTGTCTTCACCCTGCCTTTTGCACCATGTACACCATCCACACCAGTCATTTGGCTTGTCTTCACCACCTTTGCTATGTACACCATCCATCCCCAGTTTAGTCATTCGGCTTGTCTTCACCACCTTTTTGTACACCATCCACACCAGTCATTCGGCTTGTCTTCCCCTGCCTTTGCTATGTACACCATCCACACCAGTCATTCAGCTTGTCTTCCCTGCCTTTGATATGTACACCATCTACACCAGTCATTTGGCTTGTCTTCCCCTGCCTTTGCTATGTACCATCCACAGTCATTTGGCTTGTCTTCCTGCCTTTGCTGTACACCATCCACCCAGTCATTCGGCTTGTCTTCACCCACCTTTGCTATGTACACCATCCACACCAGTCATTTGGCTTGTCTTCTCCCGCCTTTGATATGTACACCACCCACAATAGAAACTTCGGGCGCGAGTTTTACTCGCTGCGAATACCTCTCGCGCGACATCCCGCCACTCGCGTTGTCTATAAATTTACCTTTAGGAAAGCTACTTCACTCAAACTTCCTCCTCACTTGACTCAGGTGTGAATGAGTACCCCAGCTATAGGTAGAGAAAGATCTTATCTGATTGGTAGTACGAGCAGCCTAACAGGCTTGTATATTGCATGCTCCCCCTCCTTCAGTTAAGAAGGACTTTGAATGAAATGGGGATACATGATGTACAATTGATGCCTGCATTTGCGGGAGATACGGACCATAAATTTATCTTTATCTAGGCATATGTCATGGCACAGTGTTTGTCGCTTTGCTTCCTACGCCGTCTTTACGTTTTGCTGGGTCTGCATAGACCAAGCTATCATTTCTCTACTGGTCTGGTAGACCAAGCTTATCCATTCTCTGGGTCTGCATAGACCAAGCTATCCGTTTCTCTACTGGGTCTCCATGAGACCAAGCATCCGTTTCTTACCTGGGTTGCATAGACCAAGCTATCCATTTCTCTACTGGGTCTGCATAGACCAAGCTATCCATTTCTCTACTGAATTCTGCATAGACCAAGCTATCCATTTCTCTACTGGGTCTGCATAGACCAAGCTATCCATTTCTCTACTGGGTCTGCATAGACCAAGCTATCCATTATCTGCTGGGTCTGTTTAATCTTTTTATTCCAATTTTTTATATTGGGCTCTTGATTGTCCTGGAGTCTGCAAGACCAAAGCTATCCCATTCTCTGCTGGGTCTCTTATAGTAACCAAGCTATCCCATTTATCTGCTGGTCTATTGGCGCTATTCAAATATCTGCTTATTATTATTATTATTATTATTATTATTATGGGTCTATTAATCTTTTTATTCACAATTTTTTATATTGGGCTCTTATTGTCCATGAATGAGCTTGGACGTATAAGACTTTTTATTAATCTTTATTACTGAGTCTCTTATTGTACAAACATCATGAGCCTTTCAAAATGATATTGGCGCTATACAAATGCCTTATTATTATTTTATTATTGATTATTATTATTATTATTATTATTATTATTATTATTATTATTATTATTATTATTCTTTCACCAAAGGGCGATTTGAATTCTCGCTTGTTTGAACTAATCGTATTGATCTGGGGACCATTTTTACCCCAGCTACGGTTACCCAAACGAACTGGTACGACATTTTTGTTTTCACTGATTAAGTTGTATTTTTGTAACAGCGGTGCTATTTAACCTACAGATTTAGTATTTTGACACAGTGTGATTGTGAAGTCGTCACACCCGGTTGAGCCAAGAATTTTGGAATTTTGGTCTATACATGATTTCACCCAAGGGGCGAAGTTGAAGGATTCTCGCGCTTGTTTGGCGGTATAACTAATCTGGTATTGATCTTCACGAAGAGTACCATTTCAGTTACCCAACTACGGTTGACCACGCGCCTCCTCAACAAAGCTTTTAATTGTTTTCACTGATTAAGTTGAACGGTTGATGCGTGATTTACCAATAAATTTAGTGTTTTCATTGAGTAAGTTGAACGGTTGATGAAGAATTTACAACAAAGTTAAATGATTTCCTGAAGTAAGTTGAACGGTTGATGAGAATTTACCAACAAAGTTAAATGATTTCACGGAGTAAGTTGAACGGTTGATGAGGAATTTACCAACAAAGTTAAATGATTTCTGGAGTAAGTTGAACGGTTGATGAGGAATTTACCAACAAAGTTAAATGATTTCAGTAAGTTGAACGGTTGATGAGGGAATTTACCAACAAAGTTAAATGATTTCACGGAGTAAGTTGAACGGTTGATGAGGAATTTACCAACAAAGTTAAATGATTTCACGGAGTAAAGTTGAACGGTTGATGAGGAATTTACCAACAAAGTTAAATGATTTCACGGAGTAAGTTGAACGGTTGATGAGGAATTTACCAACAAAGTTAATGTTTTCCTGAGTAAGTTGAACGGTTGATCGGTGATATACCATTAGTTTGCTGTTCCAAGATTTAAACGAGGTGTATCTTCATCAACTTTTGCTAGTGGAATTGAAAGAGTAAGGATACATCATTTTATGTCAAATTGATTGTTTGAAATGTCTACACATGTCCACATTTGAATGATAACGCTTTACTAGCATCAGTGTGTCTGTGATGCGCCATGGACATTTGAATGTATGTGTAATCCTTTAAAAATAATAATAATAATATCAACTTTAAAACAAATTAATATCGCCAAGCGCCTTGGGGTCTCGGCGAAAGGCGCTATAAAAAAATGTACTTCTATTACTGTTACTATTAAAATGTACCTATGGGGGCTTTAATTAAAATAATATATTTAATGTCGTTTCATTCGTATATTATTTTTACTATTAAGTGTCGATTAAAATCCTAGAGACCGGATATAAGGCGGGCGGTTGGCGGGAGATGCTGGTAGGTCCTACTTCTTTCCTTTCCTTCTTCCGTTTATCTTTCATCTTGCTGTTTCTCTAAATTCACCCTGAGATCATCGCAAAGGTGGACAGTGTAAATTTCAATGAAACAAACGAGCAAGCATACGAACTGGCTATAACATTGTGCATTCACGTGCGTGTAGTATAGCTAAGTACTGGCGTGTAATGCTTTTGTTTCAAGGCAGATTTTGAATTCATGGAAATTGTCAACACCTACGTCATAAGAAACAGTGCCTGGTTTTCGATATGATTTCACCGGCACGCAGAATGACCCGTAGTCCACAACAAAGACGTTACCCTTACTTTGTTCTGACTTAATGTTGACCCTAGATGTTTGCCCTATACTGTGTATTCTGACTTAACTAGACGTTTACCCTATACTGTGTATTCTGACTTAATGTGACCCTAGACGTTTGCCCTATACTGTGTATTCTGACTTTTGACCCCTATACTGTGTATTCTGACTTAATGCTGACCAGACGTTGACCCTATAGTATTCTGACTTAATGCTGACCCTAGACGTTTGCCCTGTGTATTCTGACTTAATATTTGACCCTAGACGTTTACCTGACTTAATGTTCCACCAGACGTTTGTGTATTCTTACTTAATGCTGACCCTAGACGTTTACCCTATACTGTGTATTCTGACTTAATGCTGACCCTAGACGTTTGCCCCATACTGTGTATTCTGACTTAATGTTTAGACGTTTACCCTATACTGTATTCTGACTAATGCTGACCCTAGACGTTTGCCCTATATTGTGTATTCTGATGTTTGTTTACCCTATACTGTGTATTCTGACTTAATGCTGACCCTAGACGTTTACCCTATACTGTGTATTCTGACTTAATGCTGACCCTAGACGTTTGCCCTATACTGTGTATTCTGACTTAATGCTGACCCTACGTTTACCCTATACTTTGTATTCTGACTTAATGCTGACCCTAGACGTTTACCCTTTGTATTCTGACTAATGCTGACCCTAGACGTTTACCCCTTTGTATTCTGACTTAATTCAGACGTTTTGTGTATTCTGACTCAATGCCTAGACGTTTGTATTCTGTGTGTTGTGTGTGTGTGTGTGTGTGTGTGTGTGTGTGACTACCGATGATTAATCGATCGACTTGTCTAGTTTCTAGAATCTCCCTGCTGACCTAACTGTATGTCGATTCACCTTATCTTTTAGTTTTATCTCTCCATCTGTTCCATTACATTTATGTTTGACTATTTCTCACAACAGTAATATGGAGGGGGGTTGCGGGTAGTAGACCCCCCCCCCTACTTGCTTTGGTTCCTCTTCCACTTGTCTTCATTTTGCTCTTTCCTGTTCAGTGTATGTGGTGGACGCGGTAAATTTCAACGAAACAATCTTCGCACTCCCTCCCCCCCCTCCATCCCCCCGCGCTTCCTCTACTCCTTACCCTTATCCGTAAATGCGTGTGCTGAGGTTAGAACGTACGTTGTATATTGTATTTATATTATTATCTATTAGTTCAACCTGAATTGAAGACGTCATAGTAGAGTTTTCCGCCCGGACGACTGAATCAACACGGTGTACATATCCAGTCGTGTGGACTACGCACATGGGTTGCACACTCTGTGCATGGAGTCGTGTTATAATTATATGCAAGCTGAATTCCTGCTCAACGAGCAGGTTGTTATATACAAAATGACGACGCGAGCATAAAAAAGGTGATATCCCACTCAATGAGCAAGTTATTATTCTAATCCGAACCCACCCTCGGCCTTAAAAGGTTTAGTAGATCTAGAGAAGCTCTAGATTTAGATCTAAATATAGAGCTAGATCTAAGGGAGGATTTCCATAGTCGGGCACACCCTTTAATGTGCGCCAACTAAGATATCTAGAGATTGACATGCTGTAAACAGAAAGACAAAAAAGCTCAAGCTAGATCTAGCTTAAACTTTGAGCATTGGCTGTTCAGCGTTGGACTGAGGACAATGGGTATGGATGGGTCAACGGCGGTCGATTTTTAGCGGGCTTTGTGGGTTACCGAAAAGTGTGGAGTTCGGCGGCAATCGCAAATGAATTGTGTAAAATAAAATACTGTTTACAGAAAGATGATTTTCAAATGAAATATATGTCTAAAAGGTGTATAGGTTCAACACAAAATTGGTGTTACAATACTAGCATTATATGTCCAGTGGTTTGAGAGCCTAAACTGACTGGATGTAAACCACATGTCGTAAAATCCGCATATATATATATATATATATATATATATATATATATATATATATATATATATATATATATATATATATATATATATATATATATATATATTTATATTAGGTCGGAAATATGTATTTATATTAGGTCGGAAATATGTCAGATTTTTCATACTCTCATACATATTGAAGTCTTGGGTAGGAAATGGCGCTCAGGTAGTAAAAACAGGGTTCCCATGCGAAAACGAAAATAATGTTTCTCAGTCGAGATAATACCCTGTGGTGGCTAAAAGTAAAACAGAGGAATATTTATAATTGGCAGAGTTCAATCAAGTTCCAGAAAAGAACGTTCCAAACTTAATTTTCTTCTCGGTAGACTGAGGATATATTTGTGCGTGTGTTTAGGCTATGACATGTCACTCTTGTGGTTGATTTATTTTTCAAAAGGAGATAAAAAAAAAACCCCATAATTATTCATTTTTGCACTGTTTGCATGTTTTGTGAAATGATAAGGGGAAGATCTATCACTACTAGGTCAATCAGTTATCAGAATCCCCCCCCGTCTCCCCCCCCCCCCCCAGAAAAATGCTGAAATATAATTAATCCAAAGTGAAACATTAAAGAAATGTGTGATCATTTTCATTTCATTGACATGCACTAGAAAATATTATTGCGGGCCGTCTTGCAAGTCAAACAATTGGCCAGAATCTGTCTTTCGATTGGAAAAGACCTGGCAGCTATCATACTTATTATGATGATTAGCACACGCGAGGTATGATAGGAAATAACGTAATGCCAATACATAATGTATATAGATAAATAGTGTGTATTGTCTTTAGATAAATAGTGTGTATTGTCTTTAGATAAATAGTGTGTAATGTCTTTAGATAAATAGTTGTATTGTCTTTAGATAAATAGTGTGTATTGTCTTTAGATAAATAGTGTGTATTGTCTTTCAATAAATAGTGTGTATTGTCTTTAGATAAATAGTGTGTATTGTCTTTCAATAAATAGTGTGTATTGTCTTTCAATAAATAGTGTGTATTGTCTTTCAATAAATAGTGTGTATTGTCTTCTAATAAATAGTGTGTATTGTCTTCTAATAAATAATTGTCTTTCAATAAATAGTGTGTATTGTCTTCTAATAAATAGTGTGTATTGTCTTCTAATAAATAGTGTGTATTGTCTTTAGATAAATAGTGTGTATTGTCTTCCAATAAATAGTATTGTCTTCTAATAAATAATTGTCTTTCAATAAATAGTGTGTATTGTCTTTCAATAAATAGTGTGTATTGTCTTTCAATAAAATATTGTCTTTCAATAAATAGCGTGTATTGTCTTTCAATAAATAGTGTGTATTGTCTTTAGATAAATAGTGTGTATTGTCTTTAGATAAATTGTATTGTCTTCAATAAATAGTGTGTATTGTCTATCAGATAAATAGTGTGTATTGTCTTTAGATAAATAGTGTGTTTTGTCTTACAATAAATAACGTGTATTGTCTTTAGATAAATAGTGTGTATTGTCTTTAGATAAATAGTGTGTATAGTCTTTAGATACATAGTGTGTATTGTCTTTACGTGTATCCAAATAATGTGTATTGTCTTCCAATAAATAAGTGTGTAAACATAGTGTGTATTGTCTTCTAATAAATAGTGTGTATTGTCTTCCAATAAATAGTGTGTATTTTCTTCCAATAAATAGTGTGTATTGTCTTTCAATAAATAGTGTGTATTGTCTTTCAATAAATAGTGTGTATTGTCTTTCAATAAATAGTGTGTATTGTCTTTCAAAAAATAGTGTGTATTGTCTTTCAATAAATAGTGTGTATTGTCTTCCAATAAATAGTGTGTATTGTCTTTCAATAAATAGTGTGTATTGTCTTTAGATAAATAGTGTGTATTGTCTTTAGATAAATATATTGTCTTTAGATAAATAGTGTGTATTGTCTTTAATAAATAGTGTGCATTGTCTTCTAATAAATAATGTGTATTGTCTTTCAATAAATAGTGTGTAATTGTCTTTCAATAAATAGTGTGTATTCTCTTTCAATAAATAGTGTGTATGGTCTTTAGATACATAGTGTGTATTGTCTTCCAATAAATAGTGTGTATTGTCTTTCAATAAATAGGTTGTATTGTCTTTCAATAAATAGTGTGTATTGTCTTTCAATAAATATAGTCTTTCAATAAATATGTATTGTCTTTAGATCAATTGTCTTTAGATACATAGTGTGTATTGTCTTTCAATAAATAGTGTGTATTGTCTTTCAATAAATAGTGTATTGTCTTTCAATAAATAATGTGTATTGTCTTTCAATAAATAGTGTGTATTGTCTTTCAATAAATAGTGTCTTTCAATAAATAGTTGTCTTTCAATATATTTCAATAAATAGTGTATATTGTCTTTCAATAAATAGTGTGTATTGTCTTTAGATACATAGTGTGTCTTTCAATAAATAGTTGTATTATCTTTCAATAAATAGGTGTGTATTGTCTTTCAATAAATAGTGTGTATTGTCTTTCAATAAATAGTGTGTATTGTCTTTCAATAAATAGTGTGTATTGTCTTTCTTTATTGTCTTTCAATAAATAGTGTGTAGTGTATTGTCTTTCAATAAATAGTGTATTGTCTTTAGATAATAGTGTGTATTGTCTTTCAATAAATAGTGTATTGTCTTTCAATAAATAATCAATAAATATGTATTGTCTTTCAATAAATAGTGTGTATTGTCTTTCAATAAATAGTGTGCATTGTCTTTCAATAAATAATATCTTTCAATAAAAGTGTGTATTGTCTTTCAATAAATAGTGTGTATTGTCTTTCAATAAATAGTGTGTATTGTCTTTCAATAAATAGTGTGTATTGTCTTTCAATAAATAATGTGTATTGTCTTCAATAAATAGTGTGTATTGTCTTTCAATAAATAGTTATATTATCTTTCAATAAATAAGTGTGTATTGTCTTTCAATAAATAGTGTGTATTGTCTTTCAATAAATAGTGTGTATTGTCTTTAGATACATAGTGTGTATTGTCTTTAGATACATAGTGTGTATTGTCTTCAATAAATAGTGTGTATTGTCTTTCAATAAATAGTGTGTATTGTCTTTCAATAAATAATATGTATTGTCTTCCAATAAATAGTGTGTATTGTCTTCCAATAAATAGTATGTATTGTCTTCCAGTATGTATTGTCGTCAGTAAATTGTGTATTGTCTTCAATAAATAGTGTTTATTGTCTTCCAATAAATATGTATTGTCTTCAATAAATAGTGTGTATTGTCTTCCAATAAATAGTGTGACAATAAATAGTGTTTTATCTTGTACCAAAGGGTTTTTAACGGCAAGGTTTATTTCAGCAAATAATCTAGTTTTGACTTTCAGAAACGTGCCATGAACTCACGTCACGTTCGCAAAGGAGTTCGTGCGCCCCAGCCTGGGAACCCCTCGAGTGATATATACCTTTGTGACCCTTGGCCTCTGTCAATATCAAATGCTGCTAGTCTGCCGCCACCTTTGTGCAGTCAAGTGTAGAAGTAAAGCACTCTTTAGTTTGCTGCACTGAAGCCACCATGATGATGCAGTTCAGTGTAGGAGCAAAAACACTCTGACTTTAGTAAGCTCCAATAGTCAGTCCCTACACAAGCCGCCACCATGCAGTCCATCCAGTGCTTCAGATAGTGACAACGGTCCGTTTGGTGTAACAACAAAAATCCACGGTCGAAGCAAAGAATGAGATGTGCATTAATTATGTAGGCGAGGTGGGCTCCCCGACTGATTTCTTTCCCGATTTCCAATAGCACTGAACAACGAGACAACCTCATGAGTAAATAATCGCAGTGAGAGAGGGACACAATGACAAGGAAAACCGTAGTTCCCTTTAATCATAATATCGTTCTTCTCCATTTCCATCATGTCACGGCCAACTCGAAGAGGAGGAGCATCGTCGTTGTACATCACTGCACTCTCATGATGATGATGATGATGCTGATGATTGATGATGATGATGAGGATGATGATAATATAGTTTTCTTGTTTGTTGTTGTTTTGTTCTTGGCGATGAGGATAGCTTCATCTCTTGGGCAGGGCACAATAAATGATGTCCAATGAGAATTGTGGGCAGTCTCCTGCATTACGTAATACAATGTGATAATAATAATATTATGGGAATGAGCTCCTCCATTATGTTTGATCGTTCTCGTAAAGTCGTGTTTTATCATAGCAATATTAAGATACTATGTGACCTGCGTTAAACGCTGATCTCTTACTTTGTACTCCAAGTCTAAGTAAGCCTCCTTATGACCCCCTGAATAATCTTCATGATGTGATCTATAAACACACACACGCGCACGCACCCACACACAATGACACGGAAAACAAGAACAAAAACCCCCCAAATATGACCAACGTCATCAAAAGTCACGCAAGGCGGAAAGGAAGGATAAAGGGTGTGTGTGTCTCTATATCTCTCAGTCTCTCTCTCTCTCTCTCTCTCTCTCTCTCTCTCTCTCTCTCTCTCTCTCTCTCTCTCTCTCTCTCTCTCTCTCTCTCTCTCTCTCTCTCTCTCTCTCTCTCTCTCTCTCCTCTCTCTCTCTCTCTCTCTCTCTCTCTCTCTCTCTCTCTCTCTCTCTCTCTCTCTCTCTCTCTCTCTCTCTCTCTCTCTCTCTCTCTCTCTCTCTCTCTCTGTTTGTGTGTGTGTATGTCTGTCTCTTTGTATCTCTCTCTGTCCGTCTCTCGTGGGCGGATGGTACTGGTAGGTCTTACTTCTTGCCTTTTGGTCTTGCGCTTACCTTTCATATTGTTTATATTGCAGTTTTCTCTTTATTCATCATGAGAGCACCGCAAGTGGTGGACAGGCAAAATTGCAATTTAGCAAATTGTCCGTCTTTGTCTGTCCCTCTCAACCTGTCTCTCTGTCTTTCTCTCGATTTCTCTTTCTGTATCTCTGTTTGTGTGTGTGTGTGTGTTTTTTTTTTTCTGTTTCTCTTTGTATCTCTTTGCTTGTCTATCTGTCTGTCCCTATTTGTGTCTGTCTGTTTATCTGCCTTCTATCGCTGTCTCTGTCTGTCTGTCTTTCTCTTTGGTTGGTTGAGAGGCCCACGCTTTGCCTCTGGACTACCGAGTCCCCCTGCCCCCCCCCTACCCCCACCCCACCCCTCCCCACCCCCACTCCACTGCACAGTGCACACCCACCCACATCAACTTGTTTTAGATCTAGTTGCATTGCCCTGTGTTTTAACTTTCTGCCTTTCAAAAAAAAAAAACACCCACCGTCAACAGCATTATTATTCTATTGTGATCTCAGCATACTGCTTGTCAGTCAGAGCGTAGACCTAGATAGATAACGACTTTTTTTGGTCACCTTGGTCAAACCTGTTTGTCAAACATTAGTTTGTGCCAAGAGTTAGTAATGGATGGACCAACAGCGTTAGCTCTTGCTTTAGTCTTGCAAAGAAAAACAAAACAGAAGAAAGAAAAAAGAAAGTGGGCCAAAAATTGGTTGCTGCAGCGCAAAAGGTTTGGGCGTAGTGAATTATTATATGAGTTGCGATGTACTAACTAAGTGCATCAAAAGACCATAGTGACTGCTCGTATACATCATCTGCTCCGGCTCTAACTTTTGAGAACAGTGCAATTTCTTAAATTCCCTGCGAAAACATGTCCTCATGGAGTTGAGTTTCATCGTTTTTAAGGTCATATTTTGTATGCATCGTTATACCCTCTAATCGTTATGCATCGTTATGCCGTTACTCCTGTATGCATCGTTATGCCACTCCCTGTATGCATCGTTATGCCATTCCCCGTATGCCATCTCCCTGTATGCATCGTTATGCCACTCCCTGTATGCATCGTTATGCCACTCCCTGTATGCATCGTTATGCCACTCCCTGTATGCATCGTTATGCCATTCCCTGTATGCATCGTTATGCCACTCCCTGTATGCATCGTTATGCCACTCCCTGTATGCATCGTTATGCCACTCCCTGTATGCATCGTTATGCCATTCCCTGTATGCATCGTTATGCCACTCCCTGTATGCATCGTTATGCCATTCCCTGTATGCATCGTTATGCATCACTCCTGTATGCATCGTTATGCCACTCCCTGTATGCATCGTTATGCCACTCCCCTGTATGCATCGTTATGCCACTCCCTGTATGCATCGTTATGCCACTCCTGTTATGCATCGTTATGCCACTCCCTGTATGCATCGTTATGCCACTCCTGTATGCATCGTTATGCCACTCCCCTGTATGCATCTGCCCTCCCTGTATTTAACAAGTAGAGTATCGTACCCAGCATCTGTTAAATCTTTGTTCATGTACTTTGCTTTTACTTTCCACAATACGGGCAAATTGTGGTATTCATCAATAAACTCCAGCATAATATTTTTTTTTCCTCTTTTGATGGCGCCATGATGTTGTATGAAATAAATGTGATCTGAAATAACAATTTGAAAATTGAAGAACAATGCGAGGTGTGTCGTCGCCGGCAGCTTGTGAAAAAATAATGCTTGACAAACAAATTTGATGAACCCCACTCACGATCTAACTTGTGTGACGGCTTGACGAAAAATGTCAACAAAAATCAGATCCATCAAGTATTTGACATCAATCATTTTTGGCCATCAAACTTACCCAGACACGATCAAATGTTTATCAAATATGCTTGAGTCAAGCATGTGTGTCAAGCAAATTTGATCGTGTATGGGCCCCTCGGAAAGGTGGGTGTGTTGTGTGTGTGTTTGTGTGTGTGTGTGTGTGTGTGAGAGAGAGAGAGAGAGAGAGAGAGAGAGAGAGAGAGAGAGAGAGAGAGAGAGAGAGAGAGAGAGAGAGAGAGAGAGAGAGAGAGAGAGAGAGAGACAAGAGTCCTAACTACACTAGGTGTACTGCATACTAATTATGTATGTATAATTTTAATTAACTTTAATTATGTAAAAGATAAAGATAAAGAATTTGTAGTCCGTATCCCCGCACAGTGTTGTGATCTGCAAACGGGGCCTCCATTTTATCGTCTGTCTCCGATAGGACTAGGTGTCTATCCACCTACCTGGACTAGGGGGGGAAAGACTTAACTTGAAAAACAACTCGAGAAAAAAATTCAACCGTTGGCGGAGCATTAAACCCACAGCCTGTTTGGTTAAGAGGCCAACACCTTGTCAGTTCTGGACTACCGAATCCCCACCCCCCTGCGGGTAGTCATAAACATAGTAATGTTCCTTCAGGGCCGTTACGGCCCATAGAGCTGGGGCTTTCAATAGCATGAAGCGGAACTGATGACGAATAATCATCTCCTGGACAGAACCCTGGTCTGACGCAGGATTGTTTACTCCATCCCAAGCCTAGTGCTTGTACCCAATTTCACCTGGATAGAGTGTGTGTTGGGGTTCATCGCTATTGGGGGGTACGTGTTGTGTCTTTTCCCAAGGAACACAACTTCGGACCTCGCTTTGCCAGTGATGAATATATTATAGTCTTTGAAAGATATTCGGCCAAGCGGGCCTTTCACGCCGTTGGACATCATTCATTTCTGATTTATGGCAATGCGCAGATGGTCAGTGCTAAAGTGGGCTGCCTGCCTACCTCGGCCTGTGACTTTGTTCTTTGATCTTTGACCGTTTATCGATTCTTTGAATAATGCAAATGTCGCCCATACTCCGCTCGCCACCCTTGCTGTTTCCGATTTGACTTGTACGCAGAAAGAAAGAGTAGAGCGGTTTGCGTAAGTAGTTAAGTAAACGACTGCTTGCTTAGCACTTCCTTGTGGCTTTTGGATTCTCCTGCTTCTGGATATTAAATAGTGAAGGCAATGACATAAGTACATAAGTATTTGTCTCGTCTTTGTTCCTATGGGGCTTTCATGTTATCTTATGTCATTACCTTCACTTCCCACATGCCCCTTGTCTCACTGTTTGTCCTTATCTACGTTGGATATTAAATACAGTGTGTCTGGCTATGCCTTTGTCGTGTCTTTTTTAAGACATGTTGTTGATCTTTCTTTCTTTTTTTTTTATGTAAAGACTTTAAAAAAAATAATTTTGTTATTGTATCGTGGCGACATTGTATTGAACCTGTTGATGTGCTGTATAGTGTACGGGTTTGAGGGCGCTTGCGCTTACGACTGAAGAGCCTACCAAACAACCCTGAGATCACCTTAGTTGTGGATATGGGTAAATTAAATCAAATCAAATCCCTGTGTATTGACTGAATTTTAAGTTAAGGATAATAGTTGTTTCTTTTTAATTAATGTCAAAATTAACTATAGAAATGCAGTATTATTAGAGAAAAAAAATTCACTTGTGTACTAAAATGTTCATGTCTAACCGACGAGAGTATTTCTGTAGACACAATTATAGTGTTCCTCGTGTTTTGTTTTTGTTATGGTCTTGTTTTTTTTTTACAATGCGCACATCCGGTCTTGATATACACATCTTGTAAGAGAAATAGAATCAACGAGACGTTTAAGACAAAACTTAAAACCCACCTATTTTCCACATAGCCATAAACGCCACACAGATTCATATTTCTCACTGCTGTCATAAATATAGTTCAATGATGTCAACTGTCTTTTGTATGACAGGGATGTAAATCTTTCAGATTTTCTCTGATTTCAGATTATTTGATTGTGTTGAAATTTGGGGTAAATTCTCTATTTCTAGTCTAGAAATAGATCTAGATTCTAGATCTAATTCTATTTAATTTTTGTTATTTCAGATAATTATTTTTTTAATTCACTGATAGATCTATTATATTTTTTCGACTGTAAGAATTCGAAACCTAAAAACTATGAACAAAAAGGAAGTTATTTTCACAATTACATTAATACTATTGTCACGATATCCGTTCGCTATTTGTAAGACGAATTTTCAGAGAACAATCCTCTGACGGCCGAGTTTCCTTCACTATCATTAGTCCGAGATTCTCCGAGGATTCAGAGAATAATTCTCTGACCCACGTAAATAACCGAAGCGGCGAAAAATAGACGGTAGGTATAAGGCAAGTAACTGTCATTGGTAAGTATTAAAATTAGTAAACACAATATGTCGTCGTGTTCACGAAGGTCTCTTAACTTTGTGGAGCGAGATACAACAGTTGATGCGATAGATCTAGAGTGTAGGAACAAATTTCGATGGGATTGGTTAGTGTTGAAAGATGACAACGGCGATTTTTTTTCAGATTATTTCCGAAAGGTAGACAAAGATGGATTTGCTTGGTGCTGTTACTGTAAGTGCGAGATAAAGTACGGCAGTGGTGGGGTGCGTTGTTTAAATGACCGTGCTAGCCGATCTAAAGCTCACAATCGAAACTGTCATATTTTTCGATCTAATCTTAGTCTTCCAGCTGCAATGCAAGCAGCATGCAGTAAGATTTCTGTTACTGCAGATATCAGTAGTCCATCACTGCCTAGATCTAGTTCTAGTTCAGCTCTACTGTCCTCTTTACCATATAGTTATGGTGCTGCTCCAAACATTGAGCAAGAGCACAATAGATCTAGGGCACCACTCATTTATTTATTTTTTGTCTACTGTTTGTTCTAGTTCTGTTTCTTCATTTTTAAAGTTTCTTTATCCCTAGTAATTTAACTAAATTAAGCCCAGGAGATGCCATATGTAAGCTGTACAAGTGGGAAAATTCAATTTCGGCCGGGGTCCCCTGGACCCCAAAGCGGGCGTTGCTCCCCACCCCCACCCCATGGGGCCTAAGCCCCTGGACCCCGGCGTTTATTTTCAGAGAATTTCTCCAGATGCCATTTACATCCCTGGTATTATCATCCTATGCTTTGAAATATGTTCGTTATGCGTAACACGTATATTGCGTTGGTGTGTGTAAATTATATACGTATATGTCTTGATTTATAATGTTTATCCATGTCTGAGAGCTCTGAGCTTGATAGGTATATATCGAGGTGGGGCGCTATACAAGAACTATTTATTATTATTATTATTAGTAGTAGTAGTAGTATTAGTAGTAGTAGTAGTAGTAGTAGTAGTAGTAGTAGTAGTAGTAGTAGTAGTAGTAGTAGTATTAGTATTATTAGTTTTAGTATTATTATTAGTTATTATTATTCTTCTTCTTCTTAGTCTTCTTCTTCTTCTTCTTCTTCTTCTTCTTCTTCTTCT
Source organism: Doris montereyensis (assembly GCA_037039925.1). Taxonomy (NCBI): domain Eukaryota; kingdom Metazoa; phylum Mollusca; class Gastropoda; order Nudibranchia; family Dorididae; genus Doris; species Doris montereyensis. The sequence goes on from JAXRKP010000279.1 coordinate 118,384, forward strand.
TCTTCTTCTTCTTCTTCTTCTTCTTCTTCTTCTTCTTCTTCTTCTTCTTCTTCTTGAAGACAAACTTCTCCTACTTCTTCTTCTTCTTCTTCTTCTTCTCTTCTTCTTCTTCTTCTTCTTCTTCTTCTTCTTCTTCTTCTTCTTCTTCTTCTTCTTCTTCTTCTTCTTCTTCTTCTTCTTCTTCTTCTTCTTCTTCTTCTTCTTCTTCTTCTTCTTCTTCTTCTTCTTCTTTCTTCTTCTTCTTCTTCTTCTTCTTCTTCTTTTCTTCTTCTTCTTCTTCTTCTTCTTCTTCTTTTCTTCTTCTTCTTCTTCTTCTTCTTCTTCTTCTTCTTCTTCTTCTTCTTCTTATTCTTATTCTTCTTCTTCTTCTTCTTATTATTCTTATTATTATTATTAGTAATCTTCTTCTTATTCTTCTTCTAGTCTAGTCTTATTCTCTTCTTCTTCTTCTTCTTCTTCTTCTTTCTTCTTCTTATTCTTCTTCTTCTTCTTCTTCTTCTTCTTCTTCTTCTTCTTCTTCTTCTTCTTCTTCTTCTTCTTCTTCTTCTTCTTCTTCTTCTTCTTCTTCTTCTTCTTCTCTCCTACTTCTTCTTCTTCTTCTTCTTCTTCTTCTTCTTCTTCTTCTTCTTCTTCTTCTTCTTCTTCTTCTTCTTCTTCTTCTTCTTCTTCTTCTTCTTCTTCTTCTTCTTCTTCTTCTTCTTCTTCTTCTTCTTCTTCTTCTTCTCTTCTTCTTCTTCTTCTTCTTCTTCTTCTTCTTCTTCTTCTTCTTCTTCTTCTTCTTCTTCTTCTTCTTCTTATTCTTATTATTATTATTATTATTATTATTATTTCTTATTATTATTATATTTATTATTAGTTCTTATTATTATTATTTTTATTATTATTATTATTATTATTATTATTATTATTATTATTATTATTATTGTTGCTATTAGTATTATTATTATTATTATTATTTTATGTGCTCTGTACTTGTTTGTATTAGTTCAAGTATAATTTATGGAGGTCTGTCGGGATGGCACAATCAACCTTACTTCCATCACAGTATAAGCGGGACTCGGTAGTACAGTCTAGGCAAAGTGTCGGCCTCAATCAAACGGTAGTTGGTTCGAGTCCCACCAACGGTTGCAAATTGTTTCGACTTTTTCTCTCTCGCGCATAATCTCCACCCTACCCCCTCCTCCCCTACCTCTTGGTCCAGGTAGGTGAATCGACTCTAGTACAATCGGAGACGGACGACAAAAATGAGATCCCATCCGTGTGCCGATAAAACATTGTGAACGTTAAAAATCCTTGGCTCTTCACAGGGCAGTCCGGGCAAAACTAAAAAAAAAATCCTACCAAAACAACCATGAGATCACCTTAGCTGTGGACGTGGATAAATCAATTAAAAAAACCATTATAGTATGGAGAGGACAACTAAACAATCTCTATCCTGTCCAAGTCTTACTTTAGTTCGATCGAACCCCCGTGTTCGAACTCAAGTGTTCAATAACATGACGATGAGGGCGAAACAAATAACGAGCAAAAAACGTCCAACCAAAACCAAAACCAAATCAAAACCAAATCCAAAACCAAAATCAAATCCAAAACCAAAACCAAAATCAAAATCAAAATCAAAACCAAAACCAAAACCAAAACCAAATCAAAATCCAAAACCAAAATCCAAAATCAAAATCAAAATCAAAATCAAAATCAAAAACCAAAACCAAAACCAAAACCAAAACCAAATCAAAATCAAAATCAAAACCAAAAGCAAAGCCAAAACATTTCCTTGTTGCCCACACGACGTAAATGGGACTCGGTAGCCCACAGGCGAGGTGAGGTGTGGGCTCTCTGCCAACAGTAGAATTTATTTATTTTCGATTCTGCCGCCTCCCCCCACCAAAATGTACCTACCCCCCCCTCCCCCCCCGGTTCCAGGTAGGTGGATGGACGCCAAGTCCCATCAGACACGGGTGATGATGAAAAGGAGGTCCCTTGTGCATATAACGACACCATGCACGTGAACGATCCCTTGGCTGTTTTCAGGGCAGTCTGAGCAAATAAAAATAAAAAATCCTTTTAAAAAACCCCCAAAAAACCCAATCTAGAGGACCTTTAGCTGTGGATGTGGTTAAAATGAAATCCTACCCAAAAAACTCAATCTAGAGGACCTTTAGCTGCGGATGTGTTTAAAATGAAATCGAACTCCGGTTCTACTATAATTGTGAGCAGTGAACTTTCCAATCTCGATTAGTACACACACGTGTCACCTTGACATTGGTTTCAAGTTCTTCAACTTCACCATCGGCCACTAATCAACTTCAGCCAATACACACACAAAAAAAGGTGAATAGTTCCTCGTAGACACATTATAACAGTTGGTGAAAAGACCTTCTCGGTTTGCTCCCGAAAGTCTGGAATTCTCTTCTTAAAACGCTTAGAGAAATAGAATCAATTGAGACATTTAAGAACAAAGTTAAAACCCTCGGCCATAAAACTCACAGATTCATATTTCTCACTGCTGTTATTAAATGTAGTTCAATGATGTCAAACTGTCTTTTGTATTACCACCCTATGCTTTGAAATATGCTTGTTATGCGTAACGTATACTATTGCGTCTGTGTGTGTAAATTGTAATATATTATGGATATGTTTTGATTTAATAATAATAATAATAATAATAATAAGAATAATAATAATAATAATGCAAAATTTATATAGCGCCCCTATCCATGAGAGTCATGCTCAGGTGCGCTTTACAAAGACTAACACATGCATCATACAGTAGCTTACATAATGTACTCAATATTTTAGATTACTATAAAATCAAGACATCTACATACACGAAAAATTGTTACAATTAAGATGTACAGTACCTAAATGACGATATGTGCTAATTGCAAGATGGCCCTATACACGCGTGGGCACACACACTCACACACACACATATATACATACATACACACACACACACACACACACACACACACATTGCAGGTGCCAACCCCTCACACCCCATGATAGGTCGAACAGTCAGTTTTAAAAGTCTCCGTATATAAAAATATAATAATAGTTAAAGAAGTCAAACTAAGAGATCTAAGAATAATTACATATATACATGACAGTGTTAAAGATATCATACATCAATAAAATACCAAACCCTTAACACGGGTTTTAGAAAATGCCAATACGTTAAATATTATGTGAGTCGAAAGTGAAGCGGAACAACTATGTTTTAAGTGATTGTTTAAAAGAAGGAAGGGTTGTACAATTTCTAGTTTTAACTGACAAAGAATTCCATACAGCTGAGGCCGAAAAGGTGAAAGAACGTTCGAGACATTTTGTCTTAGGGACGCTTCTTTTTAGTTGCAAAGATTGTGATTATCTAAGCGGACGATTGGGGTGGTGAACTTTAAGGAGTTGTTTTAGAGTGTCATGAATGCAGTTGAAAGTGAGACATGCTATCTTATATATGATTCTCCTCTCTACGGGAAGCCAATGTAGAGAGCACAAAACGGGAGTGATGTGTTCAGACTTTTTGGTCTTAGTTACAATTCTTGCTGCTTTATTTTGAAGTAATTGTAATCGATGAATATACGTTTTTGGCAACCCATGGAGAAGAGAATTACAGTAATCAAGACGACCTGTGACAAGTGCATGGACAAGCATTTTACATTTTTCTTGGTCTAACAGATTCCGGATACGAGAAATGCTTTTAAGGACACGATGGATTGTTTGACAAAGTTTGGTAATGTGAACACGCATGTGTAAAAATTCATCAAAGAAGAAACCGAGATTTATGTAATGTTTATCTATATTTGAGCGCCGTGAGCTTGATATATATATATATATATATCGGGGTGGGCTCTATACAAGAACTGTTTCTTCTTCTTCTTCTTCTTCTTCTTCTTCTTCTTCTTCTTCTTCTTCTTCTTCTTCTTCTTCTTCTTCTTCTTCTTCTTCTTCTTCTTCTTCTTCTTCTTCTTCTTCTTCTTCTTCTTCTTCTTCTTCTTCTTCTTCTTCTTCTTCTTCTTTTCTTCTTTTATTTTATTCTTATTATCTTTTCTTCTCTTCTTCTTTTCTTCTTATTTTATTTTATTTTTTATTTTATTATTATTATTTTTAAAAATTATTTTGTTATTATTATTATTATTATTATTATTATTTTATTATGATATAATTATTATTATTATTATTATTATTATTATTGCTATTGTTGTTATTTTGTTATTATTGCTATTGTTGTTGTTATTATTATTATTATTATTATTATTGTTATTGTTATTATTATTATGATTATTATTGCTATTGTTATTATTATTATTGTTATTATTTTTATGGTTATTATTATTATTATTATTGTTATTGTTATTATTTGTATTGTTATTATTATTATTATTATTATTGTTATTATTATTATTATTATTATTATTGCTATTGTTATTATTTTTATAGTTATTATCATAGCCATGCCTGGTTAGCATTGTAGCGTGCTGCCGCCGAGTTTGCACATAGTTCTCAAACGGACACACCCACCCCCACACACACACACACACATACGCACACATACGCACACACGTACACAGATACGCACAGATGCACACAGATACACACATACACACACACACATATACAGACACACACACCACAGTCGAACGTTAGATATCTAATAATAAAGTTTCTTGGTCTGGGCTTTGTGTGAAACTCCCGTTGGTTTAAAAAAACTAATATTGATATTGCTCATCGAGCGTTCTGTTTGTCTTGGGGTGTGTGTAGTTCTGTCGGCGTCTCCACGACACTCCGTACTCCAAGCTTCTCGTTATCTTTGTCTGTTTATTTGTCTGTCTGTGTCTGGGTGGGAGATTTTTTCTCCATTGATTCTGTCTTCCTGATTATTACGGTTTCGTCGGCCGATTGCCATCGCGTGGTTGGCAGGAGTTGCTGGTAGGCCCTTCTGTTTTCTCTTTTTCATTTTTAGTGGGCGGTTGGCCTTTCGCTGCTGGCAGGTCCTACTTCTTCACTTTCCTTCTCTCGCTTACCTTTCATCCTGCTTTTTCCTCTTAATTTACCATCAGATCACCGCTTATGGTGGTGGGTACTCGGTAGTCCAGAGGCAAGGTGTCAGCCTCTCAACCAAAAGGTAATGGGTTCGAGTCCCGCTTGTCCAGGTAGGTGGATCGGCACCTAGTTCCATCGAAGACGGACGATAAAAACGAGGTCCCGTGTGCAGGTCACAACACTCTGTGTACATTAAAGATCCCTTGGCTGTTCCCAGGTCAGTCTGGGCAAAATTAAAAATCCTCCCAAAAACCCTGAGATCACCTTACTAATGACTGTGGGTAAATCAAACCAAATCCAAAGTCCTAGCATTTCATGTTTTAAAACTGAATTGATTTTTTCCTTATGTCCCTCTCTATTAATTGCCTTCCCTTGCAGTTAAACACAAATTCAATACCGGTACATTCATGCATTATGCACGTCTTAAAGAACAAGGACAGCAGTGTGCTATCACTGGTATCACTGTGTAAAAATTATCACTGGTATCACTGTGTAAATTATCACTGGTATCACTGTAAATTATCACTGGTATCACTGTGTAAATTATCACTGGTATCACTGTAAATTATCACTGGTATCACTGTGTAAATTATCACTGGTATCACTGTGTAAATTATCACTGGTATCACTGTGTAAATTATCACTGGTATCACTGTGTAAATTATCACTGGTATCACTGTGTAAATTATCACTGGTATCACTGTGTAAATTATCACTGGTATCACTGTGTAAATTATCACTGGTATCACTGTGTAAATTATCTGGTATCACTATGTAAATTAAGTGTGCAATACCCGCATGAAAATACTACAATCTCTTGTTAATACATTACACATTATGTTCTTCTTGATTGTGGCCGCATTTTTAGTTTTTAATTTTTAAAAATTTATTAAATGTTATTACATCGCACCAGTGAAATCTGAAGACTTGGGCGTGATCATTATATTGGCCTGAAGGATGTGCTGTCATACTCGAAATCGAAACACAATGGCCAACGTCAGCACTATGGTCCTAAGACAGCACAATTACATGTCAGTGGATTCTCTGTTCATTCGAGAGAAGAAGAAGAACATATTACTGGGTTTGAACTGCATGTTTTCGTTGTATACAACCAGTCAATAATAGAACTGAATTGTTTTCGTTGTATACAACCAGTCAATGGAACTGAATTGTTTTCGTTGAATACAACCAGTCAATGGAACTGAATTGTTTTTGTTGAGAGAGAACACTGGACATGTTCTCCAGCAGTGTCCGCTCCACATATACAGCGATATGGGCGGGCGAGGCACCTCTGGGAGATACGCTCTTCGGCCCTATCAAGAGTCTACAAAAGACTGCACTTAATGGAAACAATTCGCCACCTGAGGTGACCCGCTGGCAGAGAGATCGAAGAACAAGTAGTTTTCGTTGAATGCTAACTGTCAATAGAGCTGAACTGTTTTCGTTGAATACAAATGTGCTACCGGCCAATGAAACTGGATTGTCTTCGTTGAAATGCGTCGGCAATACTAACATTTTCCATGCTACAGCATTGTTGTTAATGTAATGACACAAGGTAGTATGAAAGCCCCATAGGAACAAAGACGAGACGAACACAAGGACTATTCCTGGCCACCATGGGGATCGAACCCGCGACCTCTGCGTCGGCACCCATCGCCTCGCCATGAAGAGAAAGCGTGCTACCGATCGAGCTAACTAAGCATTGTTGTTATGTCTATTGTCTGTATGGCTTTTTTTGAAACCGTCCTGTGTTTTCATTTAGGATTACATCTACGGAGAGAGAGAGAGAGGGGGGAGAGGGAGGGAGAGAGAGAGAGAGAGAGAGAGAGAGAGAGAGAGAGAGAGAGAGAGAGAGAGAGAGAGAGGGGAGAGAGAGGGGGGAGGGAGGGAGGAGAGGGAGGGAGGAGAGAGAGAGAGAGAGAGAGAGAGAGAGAGAGAGAGAGAGAGAGAGAGAGAGAGAGAGAGAGAGAGAGAGAGAGAGAGAGAGAGAGACAGAGAGAGGGGAGAGAGAGAGGCCAGGGAGGGGAGGGGGGGGAGGCATGAAATAAGACGCATGCCGTTCTGTGATGAAGCATAAAATATGCCTTGTACGTATTTCTGGTTTCTTATGTGTTTTTGTAAACATTTTGTTTGAACACTGGATACTACCGGTTGTACATTTTAAGAAGAGCATTTACTGATATTGGAATTTCTTTGAAACTGGAAATCGACCTAGCAAGGGTGTAATTCGTAAATAAGGATTCCTTCAACATTTAAGGATTCCTTCAACATTTAACTACTTGGCTATATATATATTATAATTATATATATTATGAGCGGGTCAATCTTTGTAGACCAAGGTTATGTTGCCAGGCGACTAAGAGTAACCATATCTTGCATCTGGGTTCTAATTGGTCCTAATGTCGTTTTCATTTGAGGAATATTTCTACCAGAATTATTATTTAGAATATCTAGAATTTTCATTTCTGTTGTGCCGTCATTTTGAACAAGTTTCATGATTAAAAAGTTGGAATAGGAGCGTTCATGCCCACCTGCATAATCTCAGTATCGAATGCTGACCCGTTCTAATAATGGTACTTTTGGGACCATACAGTACAGCAGCCTGTTAAGCGATTCGCACTAGCACTACAAAATGATTTTCTCTATCTATAACTTGGCAACTGTTCACACCCAAGTTTAGTCAGTCGGGAAAGCAAAGCAGAGTGAAGTACCTTTCGTTCTGAAAAAAAACCCACCTGGGCCAGACATGGACTTTTGAAAAACCTTTGAATTCGATTATTGATTATACATTTCTAATAGTATTGTATTGTACAGGATGTAGTCCATGGCCAGCTTACAGATGGAGGTTTAAAAACCCTACCAAAAGCCCCGAGATCACCACCTTAGTTGTGGAAGTGTGTAAATCAAGTCAAATCAAACAAAACCGACTGAAGGTATCCCGGCACGTTTAATAGCATTGGGCCGAAAACTTGACCACGGTGTGATGCACAGTCTTCTATTGAAACACCCTATACATGTACCCCGTCTTGACTATCACAGTGTGATGCACAGTCTTCTATTGAAACACCCTATACATGTACCCCGTCTTGACTATCACAGTGTGATGCACAGTCTTCTGTTGAAACACCCTATACATGTACCCCGTCTTGACTATCACAGTGTGATGCACAGTCTTCTATTGAAACACCCTATACATGTACCCCGTCTTGACTACCACGGTGTGACACACAGTCTTCTATTGAAACACCCTATACATGTACCCCGTCTTGACTTCTTGACTACCACGGTGTGACACACAGTCTTCTATTGAAACACCCTATACATGTACCCCGTCTTGACTATCACAGTGTGATGCACAGTCTTCTATTGAAACACCTATACATGTACCCGTCTTGACTACCACGGTGTGATGCACAGTCTTCTATTGAAACACCCTATACATGTACCCCGTCTTGACTATCACAGTGTGACACACAGTCTTCTATTGAAACACCCTATACATGTACCCCGTCTTGACTACCACGGTGTGACACACAGTCTTCTATTGAAACACCTATACATGTACCCCGTCTTGACTTCTGACTACCACGGTGTGACACACAGTCTTCTATTGAAACGCCTATACATGTGCCCCATCTTGACTTCTTGACTACCACGGTGTAACACATAGTCTTCTATTGAAACACCCTATACATGTACCCGTCTTGACTACCACGGTGTGACACACAGTCTTCTATTGAAAAACACCCCGTCTTGACTACACGGTGTACCTTCTATTGTCTTGACCCCGTCTTGACTTCTTGACTACCACGGTGTAACACATAGTCTTCTATTGAAACACCCCATACATGTACCCCGTCTTGACTACCACGGTGTAACACATAGTCTTCTATTGAAACACCCTATACATGTACCCCGTCTTGACTACCACGTAAAGTGTGACACATAGTCTTCTATTGAAACACACCCTATACATGTACCCGTCTTGACTACCACGGTGTAACACATAGTCTTCTGTTGAAAACACCCTATACATGTACCCCTGTCGTTGACTACCCGGTGTAACACACGGTCTTCTATTGAAACACCCTATACATGTACCCCTGTGCCTTGACTACCATGGTGTAACACACAGTCTTCTATTGAAACACCCTATACATGTACCCCGTCTTGACTTCTTGACTACCACGGTGTAACACATAGTCTTCTATTGAAACACCCTATACATGTACCCCGTCTTGACTACCATGGTGTAACACATAGTCTTCTATTGAAACACCCTATACATGTACCCCGTCTTGACTATCCACAGTGTGATGCACGGTCTTCTATTGAAACACCCTATACATGTACCCCGTCTTGACTACCACGGTGTAATGAAACATAGTCTTCTATTGAAACACCCCATACATGTACCCCGTCTTGACTACCACGGTGTAACACACAGTCTTCTGTTGAAACACCCTATACATGTACCCCGTCTTGACTATCACGGTGTGATGCACACGGTCTTCTATTGAAACACCCTATACCATACCCCGTCTTGACTAACGGTGTGACATAGTCTTCTATTGAAACACCCTATACATGTACCCCCCCGTCTTGACTACCACGGTGTACACACGGTCTTCTATTGAAACACCCTATACATGTACCCCGTCTTGACTACCACGGTGTGATGCACGGTCTTCTATTGAAACACCCTATACATGTACCCCGTCTTGACTACCACGGTGTGATGCACGGTCTTCTATTGAAACACCCTATACATGTACCCCCGTCTTGACTACCACGGTGTGACACACAGTCTTCTATTGAAACACCCTATACATGTACCCCCGTCTTGACTACCACAGTGTGATGCACGGTCTTCTATTGAAACACCTATACATGTACCCCGTCTTGACTACCACGGTGTGACACATAGTCTTCTATTGAAACACCCTATACATGTACCCTCGTCTTGACTACCACGGTGTGATGCACGGTCTTCTATTAAAACACCCTATACATGTACCCCGTCTTGACTACCACGGTGTGATGCACGGTCTTCTATTGAAACACCCTATACATGTACTCCCCGTCTTGACTACCACGGTGTGATGCACGGTCTTCTATTGAAACACCCTATACATGTACCCCGTCTTGACTACCACGGTGTGATGCACGGTCTTCTATTAAAACACCCTATACATGTACCCCGTCTTGACTACCACGGTGTGACACATAGTCTTCTATTGAAACACCCTATACATGTACCCCGTCTTGACTACCATGGTGTAACACACGGTCTTCTATTGAAACACCCTATACATGTACCCCGTCTTGACTACCACGGTGTGATGCACGGTCTTCTATTAAAACACCCTATACATGTACATGTCCGTCTTGACTACCAGTACCACGCCTTGTACCTCGGTTGACACATAGTCTTCTGTTGAAAACATTATACAGTCATCTTGACAGGGGGTGTGGGGGACGGTCTTCTATTGAAACACCCTATACATGGGCTCATCTTGCCATGGCGTGGGCCTAGTCTTCTATTGGAAACACCGCCTACATGTTCTCCGTCTTGACTCACGGTCTCTCACGGTCTCTCTATTAAAACTCTCTCTCATCTCTCTCCGTCTTGACTCTCTGTGGGGGTCTTCTATTGAAACACCCTATACATCTCTCTCTACCACGGTGTGATCTCCCTTCTATGGAAACACCCCTCCGTCCCTCGTCTTTCTCCCTCACGGTCTTCCCTTGAAACACCCTATACATGTACTCTCTTGGACTCCCTCTCTCTCTTCTCCTGAAACACCCTCTCTCTCTTTCTCTCTGTGACACTCTCTCTCTCCCTCCCTCCCTCCCTCCTTCCCTCCTCCATCCCTCCTCTCTCTTTCTCTTTCTCTCTCTCCCCCCTCTCTCTCACGGTCTCTCTCTCTCTCTCTCTCTCTCTCTCTCTCTGATTTTCGCTGATGGATCATAGTCTTCTTCACTGTTCTCAGTCCCTGGCGATTGACCGTAGTCAGTGGGGTAAGGTCTTTCCCACGCTCATAAATTTATTTCCTCCAGCCAGGGGGGGGGACCTAATAATCAATCCCCCACTGGGCTATAATGTCGGGGCCTGTTTTAATAGGGAACACTGCTCACCAGGTTAGTGTTTTTAATAGTGGAACACTGCTCACAGAAGGTTAGTGTTTAATAGTAGAACACTGCTCACAGTGGTTAGTGTTTTAATAGTAGAACACTGCTCACTCGGTTAGTGTTTTAATAGTAGAACACTGCTCACAGAGGTTAGTGTTTTAATAGTGGAACACTGCTCACAGAGGTTAGTGTTTTAATAGTTTTAATAGTAGAACACTGCTCACAGAGGTTAGTGTTTTAATAGTAGAACACTGCTCACAGAGGTTAGTGTTTTAATAGTAGAACACTGCTCCTGGAGTTAGTGTTTTAATAGTAGAACACTGCTCACCGAGGTTAGTGTTTTAATAGTAGAACACTGCTCACAGAGGTTAGTGTTTTAATAGTAGAACACTGCTCACGGAGGTTAGTGTTTTAATAGTAGAACACTGCTCACAGAGGTTAGTGTTTTAATAGTGGAACACTGCTCACAGAGGTTAGAGGTTGTTTTAATAGTAGAACACTGCTCACAGAGGTTAGTGTTTTAATAGTAGAACATTGCTCACAGAGGTTAGTGTTTTAATAGTAGAACACTGCTCACAGAGGTTAGTGTTTTAATAGTAGAACACTGCTCACAGAGGTTAGTGTTTTAATAGTGGAACACTGCTCACAGAGGTTAGTGTTTTAATAGTTTTAATAGTAGAACACTGCTCACCGGAGGTTAGTGTTTTAAATAGTAGAACACTAACTCCACAGAGGTTAGTGTTTTAATAGTAGAACACTGCTCACCGGAGTTAGTGTTTTAATAGTAGAACACTGCTCACCGAGGTTAGTGTTTAATAGTAGAACACTGCTCACAGAGGTTAGTGTTTTAATAGTAGAACACTGCTCACGGAGGTTAGTGTTTTAATAGTGAACACTGCTCACAGAGGTTAGTGTTTTAATAGTAGAACACTGCTCACAGAGGTTAGTGTTTTAATAGTGGAACACTGCTCACAGAGGTTAGTGTTTTAATAGTAGAACACTGCTCACAGAGGTTAGTGTTTTAATAGTAGAACACTGCTCAAAGGTTAGTGTTTTAATAGTAGAACACTGCTCACAGAGGTTAGTGTTTAATAGTAGAACACTGCTCACAGAGGTTAGTGTTTTAATAGTAGAACACTGCTCACAGAGGTTAGTGTTTTAATAGTAGAACACTGCTCACAGAGGTTAGTGTTTTAATAGTAGAACACTGCTCACAGAGGTTAGTGTTTTAATAGTGGAACACTGCTCACGGAGGTTAGTGTTTTAATAGTAGAACACTGCTCACAGAGGTTAGTGTTTTAATAGTAGAACACTGCTCACAGAGGTTAGTGTTTTAATAGTGGAACACTGCTCACAGAGGTTAGTGTTTTAATAGTAGAAACATTGCTCACAGAGGTTAGTGTTTTAATAGTAGAACACTGCTCACAGAGGTTAGTGTTTTAATAGTAGAACACTGCTCCAGAGGTTAGTGTTTTAATAGTGGAACACTGCTCACCGAGGTTAGTGTTTTAATAGTTTTAATAGTAGAACACTGCTCACAGAGGTTAGTGTTTTAATAGTAGAACACTGCTCACGAGGAGAGGTTAGTGTTTTAATAGTGGAACACTGCTCACCGAGGTTAGTGTTTTAATAGTTTTAATAGTAGAACACTGCTCACGGAGGTTAGTGTTTTAATAGTGGAACACTGCTCAGGAGGTTAGTGTTTTAATAGTTTTAATAGTAGAACACTGCTCACCGAGGTTAGTGTTTTAATAGTGGAACACTGCTCACCGAAGTTTGCAGCTTTGTTTGATTTGATTTACCCACATCCACATCTGAGGTGATCTGGGGGGAGTGTTAAGTAGGATTTTTAAATTGTACCTGGACTGCCCTGTAAACAACCAAGGGATCTTTAAGTGTACCTGTGCCAAGGGACTACTTCGAACCACCTACCTGGACCAGAGACTAGATGTGCTCTGAAAGGACACTTCACCTACCTTTGTTATCGCCCGTGGGACTAGATGTCGAACCACCTACCTGGACCAAAGGACTAGGTGTCGAACCATCTACCTGGACCATGAGAATGGAGGTGTCGAACCACCTACCTGGACCATGAGACTAGGTATCGAACCACCTACCTGGACCAGATCGTGACCATGATGGGACTAGGTGTCGAACCACCTCCCTGGACCATGAGACTAGGTGTCGAACCACCTACCTGGACCATGGGACTAGGTGTCGAACCACCTACCTGGACCATGGGACTAAATGTCGAACCACCTACCTGGACCATGGGACTAAGTGTCGAACCACCTACCTGGACCATGGGACTAAATGTCCAACCACCTACGTGGACCATGGGACTAGGTGTCGAACCACCTACCTGGACCATGGGACTAAGTGTCGAACCACCTACCTGGACCATGGGACTAAGTATCGAACCACTTACCTGGACCATGGGATAAGTGTTGGACCACTTACCTGGACCATGGGACTAAGTGTCGAACCACCCTACCTGGACCATGGGACTAGGTGTCGAACCACCTACCTGGACCATGGGACTAGGTGTCGAACCACCTACCTGGACCATGGGACTAAGTGTCGAACCACCTACCTGGACCATGGGGCCAGGTGTCGAACCACCTACCTGGACCATGGGAGTAAATGTCGAACCACCTACCTGGACCATGGGACTAAGTGTCAAACCACCTACCTGGACCATGGAACTAAGTGTCGAACCACCTACCTGGATCATGGGACTATGTGTCGAACCACCTACCTGGACCATGGGGCTAGGTGTCGAATCACCTACCTGGACCATGGGGCTAGGTGTCAGATCACCTACCTGGACCATGGGGCTAGGTGTCGAATCACCTACCTGGACCATGGGGCTAGGTGTCGAACCACCTACCTGGACCATGGGACTGAATGTCGAACCACCTACCTGGACCATGGGACTAAGTGTCAAACCACCTACCTGGACCATGGGATAAGTGTCGAACCACCTACTTGGACCATGGGACTAAGTGTCGAACCACTTACTTGGACCATAGGACTAAGTGTCGAACCACCTACGTGGACCATGGGGCTAGGCGTCGAACCACCTACCTGGACCATGGGACTAAATGTCGAACCACCTACCTGGACCATGGGACTAAGTGTCAAACCACCTACCTGGACCATGGGATAAGTGTCGAACCACCTACCTGGACCATGGGACTAAGTGTCGAACCACCTACCTGGACCATGGTACTAAGTGTCGAGCCACCTACCTGGACCATGGGACTTAAGTGTCAAACCACCTACCTGGACCATGGGACTAAGTGTCGAACCACCTACCTGGACCATGGGACTAAGTGTCGAACCACCTACGTGGACCATGGGACTAAGTGTCAAACCACCTATCTGGACCATGGAACTAGTGTCGAACTACCTACCTGGATCATGGACTAAGTGTCGAACCACCTACCTGGACCATGGGGACTAAGTGTCAAACCATCTACCTGGACCATGGGACTAAGTGTGGAACCACCTACGTGGACCATGGGACTAAGTGTCGAACCACCTACTTGGACCATAGGACTAAGTGTCGAACCACCTACTTGAACCATGGGACTAAGTGGGACCTACCTGGACCATGGGACTAAGTGTCAAACCACCTACCTGGGACATGGGACTAAGTGTCAAACCACCTAACTGGACCATGGGACTAAGTGTCGAACCACCTACCTGGACCATGGGACTAAGTGTCGAGCCACCTACTTGGACCATGGGACTAAGTGTCGAACCACCTACCTGGACCATGGGACTAGGTGTCGAACCACCTACTTGGACCATGGGACTAAGTGTCGAACCACCTATCTGGACCATGGGACTAGGTTCTGCTCGAAAACACCCGAGGACATTTTTCAACCTTCGCCGGGCTCGAACCCACTGCCTTTTGGTTCAGATGCCGATACCTTTCCTCTGGACTATCGAGGCCCCCCCCCCCCCCCCACGGTAGTCGCACCGTAGAAGCAGTATATCTTTAAACCTTACTGTTGGTGCTATGCACAGAGCCGCCTCCTTCGATTTCTACTCGTGTGCTGTTTCATTTCAAGACGCCTCAGTACGATTTCCTCAACATTGGCGTGGACGGTTGGCGGGCGCTGCAGTAGGTTCTGCTTCTTTCCATTCAAGGCTCACTTCTCTTTTTCATCTCTACTGTTTCCTCTTCATTCACTCTGAGGTGCGGGGATGGTTTGTGAGATGATGGGGGGGGGGAGGGGGGGGTCTGCTGGTAAGTCCTACTGCTTTTTTTTTACTCTTCCTCTTCTCTTTTATCTCAATATGTCATCATAGTTGGTGACAGGCCTTGTTCTAGATGGATGTGTATGAATTCGAGGCTGCCCTGATTACCTGTCCTTTCAGGGAGATTAGCCTCTAAACCAGAAGGTCGTGGGTTCAAGCCACGCCGTCGGTTGGAACAATTTTTCTCGAGATTTTTCGAGTAATATCTACCCCCCTCCCTCTCCGTCCAAGTATGTGGATTGACACCTAGCCCCCATCGGAGACGGGCGATGAAAAAGGAGGTCCCGTGTGCAGATCACAACACTACACGTAAAGATCCCTTGGCTGTTTACAGGCTGTCCGGGCAAAAATTAGATAATCCTGCTAAAATTTCCGAGATCACCTTAGTAGTGGATGTGGGTCAAATGTAATCAAGTAAAAAAAACAACCTGTCCTTCACGGTTGTTTCCTACAAAGCGCCACTACGACTATAGAGCCGGAGCTTATCCCAGTTTCTATAGCGTGAAGCGGAACAGAGGTGATAATAACTACTTCCTGTACAGGACGCTAGTCTGACGCAGGTTTTTTTATTATTCCCAAACTAGCTAGCGCTTGTGTCCATTTGCACCTGGGTTGAGTGGGAAAAACACGTCTTAGTGTCTTCCCCAAGGAACACAACGGCGAACCTAGCTTTGGCTAGGTTTCGAACCCGGGACCTCCTGGTCCCAAGTCCGTCGACGCCACATCTTGTGTGTCTGCCACATTGTATTGTAATTTGACAACAACAACAACAAAGTGCCGGTTTGAGAATGCGGAATTTCCATTTCGAGGGCTGACAGCAAACAAATTGATATCTCCGGCACATAATGCGACACTTGGCCTTTTGACCCTGTCTTTCTTCGCACTGTCCGCCTTCTATACTCTCAACAAATACCAGCATCATCGCGTGCGCAGTGATCTAAAATCTAGTAACATAACAATAAGTGTATACTATGATATCTACAAAAAGACCGTTCTCATTGCACGCAACTACAAG
Organism: Doris montereyensis; assembly: GCA_037039925.1. Lineage (NCBI taxonomy): Eukaryota > Metazoa > Mollusca > Gastropoda > Nudibranchia > Dorididae > Doris > Doris montereyensis. The sequence goes on from JAXRKP010000279.1 coordinate 134,843, forward strand.
CAGTGGAGATATGCTCCTAATTTGTTGCTGTAAGTTAAGCTCGGTTTATCTGACTGAGACAGACACACGACTTTGCTACTACTACTACTACCTGCTGTCAACTGTCAGTGAATGAATTGATGCAAACAACGTGTCGTTTGACCCTCTGTGCTTTTTGTTTACACACAGACCTGTAACTACCTATACTGAGATTTTACTAGACACAGGCACATCATTTCATGTGAACGTTGACCTTTACAGCACTGTACTTTATCTAGATATATCGCGGGTGCTCCACTTGAGCCACTTGACCGTAAACAATAAGGCGCTTCGGCCCCCCACTCGCCGACAACTGGCCGACACCGCGTATCACCCCAGTGTGTATTATTATACTTATACCTCTTGCATTCGACGTTATTTCTATTGATGTCACCGACCTAGATCTAGGCTTGAAGATGGTTACAATGTAATCTCTCTCTCTCTCTCTCTCTCTCTCTCTCTCTCTCTCTCTCTCTCTCTCTCTCTCTCTCTCTCTCTCTCTCTCTCTCTCTCTCTCTCTCTCTCTCTCTCTCTCTCTCTCTGTGCCTTGCACCCCCATCCCGTTACACCCGTGTGTGTGTGTGTGTGTGTTTGTAATACGTTAACGATTATTTTTTTCTTTCTTAATCTCTCTTGTTTTGTTTGTTTGTTTGTTCCTTAGTTTTTGTTGTAGTGACTCGTTCAACCCGTTTGTTTTTCTAATCATTCTTAGTCTATGCACTGTGTCTGTACCTGTACGTTTTCCTTAAAAGTTTCATTCTTGATTTTTTCATGTGACCTGGTAGAATCCCCCCCCCTTCTCTCTCTCTCTCTCTCTCTCTCTCTCTCTCTCTCTCTCTCTCTCTCTCTCTCTCTCTCTCTCTCTCTCTCTCTCTCTCTCTCTCTCTCTCTCTCTCTCTCTCTCTCTCTCTGTCTGTCTTCTCTTGCACACTCACACTCAAGCAACAATAACAAAACATGAGCTATGACAATTTTGACCAGCCTCACGTGCGTCAACTTACTTAAATGACGCCGCGTGACGTAACTGGGAGTGGTAAGGTAACGGAAACAAGTTCAGGAAACCCGAACTGTGGTCTTCTTAGTTGTTTATCTCAAACTGTGCGCATCAGCAGTCGAGCAGCTGCCACGATATGGCTTTGCTTGCACCACTTTGCGCCGTGAATCTGTCCACGCAGTATTTTCCCTGTATTTTTATTATTTTATTCTGTGCACGAGTGTGTAGACTAATGCTATCTTTTAAAAAAATTAATTATTTTCCTCTCTTCTCTCCTCTCTCTCCGCTTCTCCTTCTTTCCATTTACCCACCACCCTCCCCCCCCCCCGCTCTCTCTCTCTCTCTCTCTCTCTCTCTCTCTCTCTCTCTCTCTCTCTCTCTCTCTCTCTCTCTCTCTCTCTCTCTCTCTCTCTCTCTCTTGAAACTAGGACGTGTGGCTTGGCTTGAGTTCTCCATGATTTTGACCGGATGGACACGACGGCTGCGGTGAAGGGAAGGGATTTCGGATTTCGTCGTCAACCAACGGACAGATTTGAGAATCTCCTCACCTACCGACCACCGCCATCATGTCACCACGGCCAATGTTGATGGCACCGAAATGGAGAGAGAGAGACGCTTGTGTCGGGAGGGCGGTGACCCGTCGCTTCATGCTCGTCTTCGGCGTTTTCGGACTCGTCTACTTCTTCACCGTGTTCAACCTGTCCTTCGTCTCCTCTGGCTGGTCACCGAGGGACAGCAGAGTGGTCAAGGTAAGGGCTAGAGCTATGTTGTTTTTGTTCGTTTGATTGTTGTTGTTTTTTTTTTTCTCTTCTTCACCATAATTTATATCCCCACGATGTTAAGACATTTTCAACAAAACTTATTACTCCCCCCCTGGTCCAGGTGGATCGATAGAGAATCCCATCGGAGACGGACGTTTTAAAAAGAAAGGTTTTGTGAGAGAGAATAGAACATTCCGTGCATATAAAAGATCCTTATTTGTTGAGAGAGAGAGTCCAGAGCATCATTAAAAACAGAGAAAGACCGAGATCAGACAGAGATGGATGTGGATAGATCAAATCAAATCACTTACTGATTGGAATTCATTTAGATTTTTTCTGTTTAAACTTCTTCAAGAATTTTTGGCGTGTCACAGGATCTGTTTGTGATACAGTATCTCGACAAAAAGATGGAAACAGAGGTTTCGAGCATTTTCAGTATGAAGTGTGTCTTCCAGCGGAACTTTTAAAGACGCGCTGATTGGTCTGCAGCGTGACGTATTCAGTTCGTACATCAGCAAAAAACGTAGCTTGTTCAGTCCATGGAAAGCTATCAAATTATTCTGTTCTTCATTTTGGTGTGCCCCAAGGCTCGGTTCTGGGGCCAATCCTTTTTTCTTTGTACGCACAATCAATACACAACATCATCAATCAACATCATTTTAATTACCACTGTTTACGCTGACGACACTCAGCTCTATAAGTCTGCTGAAATATCCGGACTGCCATCTGTCATAACTTCCTTAATGATTGCGCCACCAGATTTCTTCGTGGATGACATCCAATAAATTGAAATTAAATGAGAACAAAACAGAAGTTATAGCAATAGGAAGCAAAGCCAAAGTAGAAGCCGCTAAATTAAGATATGTTAAAATCTGTGGCGAAGAAATTCCTGTTGTCAAAAAAGTAAGAAATTTAGGAGTTATCATGGATTGTACCATGTCCATGGAAGACCATATCTCACATTTGAGAAAAGTTTGCTATCTGGAATTAAAAAAGAATATGTCATATCAGGAAATACATCACTCCTGAAGCAACAAACAAATTAATTTGCTCATTTGTTCTTTCAAGAATTGATTACTGCAATTCTCTGCAGGCTGGACTTCCACTGACACAAATCAAGAAACTGCAGATAATACAAAACAATGCCGCCAGATTAGTTATGGAAGTTTCAAAAAAGAGAACACATTACGCCAATACTTAAACACCTACACTGGCTCCCAATAAAATCCCGCATTGACTACAAGATAGCTACAATCACGTACCAATGCCTGCACGAGGCTGACTTTCCAGTCTACTTAAAAGAGTTAGTTCCTAAATACACACCGAACAGATCACTGCGCTCAGCGAGCAAGAAAATGATACAAACACCCAAAACTAAACTTAAGACTTTCGGAGATAGGGCCCTACAAACACAAGCAGCCAAAATTTGGAACATTTTACCATGTGACGTCCAGTCTGCAGAGTCTTTGAATATACTGAAATCTCGCTTGAAGACCCACTACTTCTCCAACATATTTAGATGAATTTTATTGAATTACGTGCTTTTACTGAATTGATTGTGATACTATTTTTTATTGATGCATCTGTTTTATGTAAAATGTTTTAGCCATAGCATGCCATGCCTGTGTAATCAGTTTGCTTGTAATGCGCCTTGAGCTCTTCTGAGGGAAGGCGCAATATAAATATTGTTATCTTATCTAGATCTAGACCTAACTTTTATAATACTATATTATTAGATTGAGAAAAGTGCCGAAGACAAGTTGAAGCTAAATATAGATTATCAAAATAGTCCACTGTTGTTGCAACGGTTTCATCAAAGACAATTATAATGATAGAGAGCGTTACATATTTCCAGGTTTTTAACCTTAGATATGGATAGCTAAAGATAAAGATGGATTTATGGTTCGTAATTACCTTGTTGTTGTTGCAGTCTCACCGATGGTGGTGGTTTATTACGGCCATTTCATTAGTTCTTGTTGCTCTTATGGAACATGGTGGTGCACAAACCGGTTGCTTTTCAATTATTATTGACAAGATCTTTTCTACCTATAGCTGGGTACTCATTCACACCTAAGCCAAGTGAGGAGAGTAGTTGAAGTTGTTTTCCTATGGGTACAGCGTTGGGAAAGCTGTCCGCATGTGCCAGTTATTGTTGCTGGCGGGAACCAGTGTCGTCGTGATGACCCGTTGTAACAACAACTACTACGGTACAGCGATAACGCCTCATGATGCTAACGCCCTTTTCAAATCTGTTGTTCAAAAAAGGAGAGAGAAAAAACGCCAGCTGCCACTCTGTCTACTCTGTTTGTTGTTTGCTTGGTGCTTGTTTGATGACTTAACACGTTGTTGTTATGGGTGGTTGTCTGCGAATAGCCAGTTGAGACATCGATTGTTGTTTGTTGTTTTTTTTATTTCATTTACCCACATCCACACACAAGGTGACCTCGATTGTTTTTGTTGGTGGATTGTCAATTTTGCTCTCGGACTGCCCTGTAAACAGAGTGTGTTGATCTTCACACGGGCGGGACCTGCCATTTTATCTTCCGTCTTCGATGGGATTAGGTATCAATCCACCTACCTGGACCAGGTTGTTGGGGAGGGA
>JAXRKP010000279.1:141717-219217 GCA_037039925.1 Doris montereyensis
AAGGTTGACGACCGTGTCGTCCGTCCCCACTCCCCCGATGACGGATCTGTTTCTTATCAGGATTTCTAAACGTTCGTTGTGGTCAACCATTTCGCAATTCCATACGCAATCTCTTCCTTTTCCCGTCGGCTTTCCTCGTCGGTGGCCGTGTGTTCCATTCTCTCCTCCTCATTACACGTCCCCCCCAAAAAAAAAAAAAGAAAAAGAAAAGAAAGGGCTCTTTCTTTATTTTGTTGAGGAGCGTTCTACGTGTCTCTGCCTGTTCGATATTGTTTTCGTTTGCTTCTTTCTTTGGCGACGACACGTGACGTAGCATTGTTTTCAAGATCCACATCTAGGTTGCTGGTATTCTCTCTCCTGTGTATCTTTTTGTTTAGGGTCCATGCTTCTAATTCACACGTGACGATGGACTCGATGTCACATTGGGGCACTCTTTTCCTAGTTTATATAGAACGATTTGTATACTCGGCAATTCCCCCACCCCCCCCTCCCCCCATCCCCAAATAAAAAATAAACAAGAAACCCCCCCCCCCCCCCCCAAAAAAAAAAACACCCAGCCCCCCTCCCTTAGAGAACAACAGTAAAAAATCCCAACCAAACCCACCAAAACCCCCCAAATACAGCACTTCAACAAAACAACAAAAAGAACAAAAATCCCAACCAAACCCCCCCCCCCCCCCCCCCCAAATACAGCACTTCAACAAAACAACAAAAAAGAACAAAATCCCAACCAAACCCCCCCCCCAAATACAGCACTTCAACAAAACAACAAAAAGGAACAAAAATCCCAACCCCCCCCACCCAAATACAGCACTTCCCAACAAAACAACAAACAAAGAACCAAAACAAAAAGACTGGTGCATCATTCAACTTCATGTAAAGTCCATTGGTGAAAAACAAAACAAAAACAAGTCGCAATAGATAACAATTAAGTTAATCTAAATTGACGTAAGTCGAAAGGAAAACTAAGAGAAGAAATCAGCCAGAGAACCTAAAAGGCAATGGCAGTATAATTTTATAATTATCTAGGAAAGGCATTTGTTGGTAAACAAAAATTGTCAACAAAGACCAAAATGAAAGTATACAACACAGTTTATTGTCCTACTCCTCTATGGCAGTGAAACCTGGACCTTAGACAGTAGGGAATACAGTAGAGTGGAGGCAGCTGAATTGAAATATCACAGAAGAGTAGTAGGAAAAACTAAACGAGACAAAATCAGACAGACAACAATGAAAAATCAAACCAAGGCAGCGGGCATTAAAACTAAGATATAAATAAATCAACTCAGATGGGTTTTGGCATGTTAATAGGACTGAAAATAGAATGGGTAGATCAGTAGACAATGCTAAAAGCCTAGGTTAAAGACCAAAAGGTAGACCTCGAAGAAATGGGACGAAGGTAATGTGAAAGAGACATTAAAGCAAATAAATTTAACTTTTTTTTGGAAGGAAAACAGAAAATGTCAGAACATGGTAGCCTGGAGAAAGATCTCTTCGGATATCTAAATCCACACACCGGAAGGTAGAGTGGAACTGATAAAGAAAGAAAGACTTGAACTTTGATGCGCAGTTGTTGTTTTTTGTTTTTGTTTTTGTTTTTTGTTTTTTGGGGGGTTTTTTCCTTCTCTGTGTGCCCAGTATAGAATGGCTTTGATGTTTGGAATTGAGGCCCAAAATGGAGTTGGTCCGTCAACAATTGTTACAAACGCAAGGATATTTAGATCTAAGCGCTAAGGAAATTTGCTGGAATGATCACGTACACTAACACACCAAAAAACAGCTACAAAAAAAACAAAAAACAAAAAAAACAAAAACCAAATGGACAAATATGGATTTATACTAGTTATATCCTTTGCCCTTTCCCCCCGCGCATAAGTGCTCAGGCTCCCTGACCGTACCGTTCTCCTGATGTATCCCCCGGCAGGCCGTTTCATTCGAAGTCCTTCTCAATTAATTGCGGACGGTTGGCGGGTCCTGCTTGTTCCTGGTAGGTCCTACTTCTTTCCATCTACTCTTTAACTTGTCTTTTTACCTTGCTGTATCCTCTTAATTCACGCTGATATCACCACGGTGGCGGACGGGGTAACTTTCAATTAAACTAACAAACCTTCTCAACTCCCTGTGGGCGGCGGGGGGGGGGGGTATACAGTACAGAAGCTTTTAGGCGCCTCTTAATATCACTCTGACAAGATGTTCTCTACCTGTGGCTGGTGGCTCATTTGCACCTTGAGTCGAGTGAGGAAAATAGAGTGAAGTATCTTTTCCCCCCCAAAATAGTTCAACGTTGCGGGGAAATCCCCACCACTCACCTGGGTCGGCCATGGGGTTTTGAACCAACCAGTGTCGTAGGTGACTGCAAACTCACATCACCACCGGTTTGCCACGACACTTAAGGGGAACTCAAGGAAGGTCCATTTGGGAGCGTCTTTGTGTGAACCTTTGTGTGAACTTCGTGTGAACGTTTGCGTCCCTTTGGCCCTGATCTATGGATGGACTGTACTGTAGTACAACAATTCCTTCAAGGCCATTACGACCCATAGAGCTGGAGTTTATACTGGTGTCTATAGAATGAAGCGGAACAGGTGATCATCGATGATCCTCTGGACAGACGCCTATCTGACGCAGGTTGAGTGCCATTTGCACCTGGGTCGAGTCGGGGCCAATGCGTGTTAGGAGTCTTTCCCAGGGAACACAACGTCGGATCTAGCTTTGCTAGAATTCGATCTCGGTACCTCACGATTTCAAGTGCGGCATCCTAACACCACTGGGGCCACCGACGTCACTGGCAGCATTAGGCACAGCATGAAGAAGGAAAGAACTGATTTATTACATGAAAAAGGAAAGAACTGATTTATTACACGAAAAAGGAAAGAGCTGATTTATTACACGAAAAAGGAAAAAACTGATTGAAGACACGAAAAAGGAAAACACTGATTTATTACGCGGGGAAGGAAAGAACTGATTTCTTACAGGAAATAGGAAAGAACTGATTTATTACAAGAACAAGGAAAGAACTGATTTATTACACGAAAAAGGAATGAACTGATTTATTACCGAGAGAAAGAAAGAACCGATTTATTCCACGAAAAAGGAAAGGACTGATTCATTACACGAGAAAGGAAAGAACTGATTTATTATACGAAAAAGGAATGAACTGATTTATTACACGAAAAAGGAAAGAACTGATTTAATACATGAGAAAGGAAAGAACTGATTATTTAAACGAAAAAGGAAAGAACTGATTTATTACACGAAAAAGAAAGAACTAATTTATTACACGAAAGGAAAGAACTGATTTATTTCACGAAAAAGGAAAGAACTGATTTATTAAATGAGAAAGGAAAGAACTGATTTATTACGAAAAAGGAAAGAACTGATTTATTACACGGAAAAGGAAAGAACTGATTCCTTTCACGAAAAAGGAAAGAACTGATTTATTACACGAAAAAAGGAAAGAACTGATTTATTAAATGAGAAAAAGAAAGAATTAATTTATTACACGAAAAAAGGAAAGAACTGATTTATTACACGAAAAGGAAAGAACTGATTTATTACACGGAAAAGGAAAGAACTGATTTATTACACGAAAAAGGAAAGAACTGATTTAATATACGTAAAAGGAAAAGAACTGATTTATTTAACAAGCAACCCCCTCCCTTTCGTTCCCCCCCTCCCCCCACCCCAACTCCAAGTGTACTGTGCGAGCCAGCCGGCAACACAAATGCTGCTTTGCTTGTGCGCTCTCTTTGTTGTTTCTGTCTTGTCTTTTTTTGGTTGATATAATTGTTGGGTGTGTTAAATTTTTATTCTGATTCGTTATTTGTTATTAAATCTTCCTGGTTTGTGGTTTGGGCTAAAGCAGCTTGGAAAGGTAGGAGGGGATGAATGAGGGGGGAGGGGGCATAACACGTGCTAAACTTAGGTGCTTGCGCGGAAGTAACGTGACCCTGGACACAGCATATTGATTTTCACGTCGCACTCCTGTTCGCACGCTTAGAAGTCAAATAGGCACGAGAAAGAAAGACAGAAAGAGACAGGCAGACATACAAACAGACGGACACATAAAGATAGATAGATAGATAGAGAGAGAGAGAGAGAGAGATAGAGAGAGAGAGAGAGAGAGAGAGGGGGAGGGAGAGGAGAGGGAGAGGGAGGGAGAGAGAGAGGAGGGAGGGGGTAGAGAGAGAGGGAGGGGGGGAGAGAAAGATATAGAGGAGGGGTGATTGCATTCTTCCTGACGATGAGATATAACAAACTCAAAGGAAACATGACACCCATGATGGCCTTTGTGACATGTTCAACTTCATTGTTTAAAGCGCGGATATCGTTTCGAGTATCCGGGATTACAAAATTACCCCCCCCCCCCCCCGCCCTTTTTACCCCCATTGTCAATTCGAAGCGATGAAATATGTACGGTACACACATGGAATAAAACCACTCCACGTTGTCGCTGGATTCTGATGACAACGTGGAAACTGATTTGGTTAGAAATCAGAAAATGCGGCCAGAAATAGAAAAGCAATGGACTGAATTTATTTGATTTGATTTGATTTGATTTACCTACATCTATAAGTAAGATTGACTCCATGTTTTTGGTGGGGTATTTAATTTTGCCCGGACTTTCTCATGTAAACAGCCAAGCGATCTTTAGCGGGCACAGTGTTGCGTTGTGATCTGCACTCGGGATCTCCTTTTTATCGTCCGTCTCCGATGGGAGTAGATGTCAGTCCACCTACCTAAACCGGGGTTAGTAAGTTTTGCTGAGAAAATGTTTCCAACCGTTGGCAAGGTTCGAATCCGCTACCTTTTGGTTGAGAGGTGCCGACACCTTGCCTCTGGACTACCGAGTCCCCCAGCTTATGGACAGGGAAAAGCTGCAGGACCCACTGACTGACCCAGAAGCCAGTTGCTGAGGTCGTACGCGTTTTTGTCGCCGTTTCAATGACTCTCTCGGAGCTCGCATGACCCATGTCCCAGGGGGACGCCGTAGTCCAGAGACAAGGTGTCGGCCTCTCAACCAAAAAGGTAATGGGTTCGAGCCCCGCCAACAGTTCTTCAACTGTTTGAAACATTTTCTCGATTTTGTTTAAACAAAATCTACCTTCTTCCCCCCTCCCTGGTCCAGGTAGGTGGATTAACATCGGAAACGGACGTTAATAAAGGTCCATGGCTGTTTACAAGGCATCCTGGTCAAAATTTAAAATCCTGCACAAAAAAACCCCCAACAAACCAAGATCACCTTAGTTGTGGATGTGGGTAAAATTTGAGCGAGCCTTGCACTTTTGATTTATGCTTCCCCGAAGCCACCTGTTACAAGATCTTTGGCATCTGCTTCCAAGGTGACGCACAAATAATGAAGCAGGGGAGCGGAGGGGGGGGGGTTACAATCGGTCAAGACCTGGAACTACCTATACTGAGATTTCTTAGGTCAAGACGATATTTGATTCATATTATAATCACCTTCCTTCCATTGTTAACATTGATTCTACAATGAATTGTTATCATGCATGGCTAAAAACAAGAACATGCGGGTTATTTACGAATACCGCCATGCAAGATAAGTAGTCACTGTACCAACGGCTATGAAAACAGACAGTTCTCCAGGAATAAACAGTCGCCTGCACTGCAATTGGAGGGGTTGACATGTGTAGTTGTGTGATGCCCTCCTTCACACACATACAGCTCGCGCTCGTGGCGTCGGTGGCCGAGCGGTTTGGCTGTCGGGCTGGGGATCGTGAGGTCCCGAGTTCGAAGCTTAGCAAAGCTAGGTCCGACGTTGTTTTCCTTGGGAAAGGCACTTAGGGCATTTTCCTACTTTACTCAGGCGCAAAATGGCTACAAGCACTAGTTTGGGCGTAAAAAAACGACGTCAGACTAGCGTCCTGGCCAGGAGGTGATTATTATCACCTCTGTCTTTATTAGTGGAGTTGTCACTTATTGTCATATTTCGCCTTTGACTTCACTCCACTGTGGCTCCTTCGTATTATTATCACCTGTACCGCTGTACGCTATTGAAACCGGTATAAGCTCCGGCTCTATGGGATGTAACAGAGAAGTGTCGGTGTGTTTGATTTGATTTGATTTGATTTGATTTGATTTGATTTACCACACTCGCAATCAAGGTGATCTCGGGGTTTTTGGTTGGATTTTTAATTATGTGCCCAGACTGACCAGTAAACAGCCAAATGACGAGTCCTGGATCTCCACACAGAATCTTCCTCTTATCGTCCGTCTCCGATGGGACTATGTGTCGATCCACCTACCTGGACCAGGGGGAGGGGGGAGATTTTACTTCGAAAGAAAAGCAAAGGCAATGATTTTTCTTTTATGATCCATTCCATTTCAACTCAACATGGGAGTGTCATGAATGTTGTTCTCTATCAAGTTTGTGACTTGTGCTCGCTTAGGTTTGTAGAGATTGCAAGAGGGGATTGGAGTTGGTTGCACCGCGTTGGGATTCTAAGTGGATTTAATCAGAATGCTTTATTTGTTTCTGAAGAGAAATTTGGTTTAGTCATGGTGACAAGACAACATAATTAGAATAGAAACGGAAACATATATATATATATATATATATATATATATATATATATATATATATATATATATATATATATATATATATATATATATATATATATGATGCTGCCCTGATATATATATATATATAGATAGTGTATATATATATATGAATATACATACTTATATACATACATATAATATATATATCTTTAAAAATGTGTACGTATATAGAGTTGTACAGCACCCACTTTACACACGTCATGACTGTGTACATATATGTTGTACAGCACCCACTTTACACACGTCATGACTGTGTACATATATAGAGTTGTACAGCACCTACTTTACACATGTCATGACTGTGTACATATATAGAGTTGTACAGCACCTACTTTACACACGTCATGACTGTGTACGTATATAGAGTTGTACAGCACCTACTTTACACACGTCATGACTGTGTACGTATATAGAGTTGTACAGCACCTACTTTACACGTCATGACTGTGTACGTATATAGAGTTGTACAGCACCCACTTTACACACGTCATGACCGTGTACATATATAGAGTTGTACAGCACCTACTTTACACATGTCATGACCGTGTACATATATAGAGTTGTACAGCACCTACTTTACACACGTCATGACTGTGTACGTATATAGAGTTGTACAGCACCCACTTTACACACGTCATGACTGTGTACGTATATAGAGTTGTATACAGCACCTGCTTTACACACGTCATGACTGTGTACGTATATAGTTGTACAGCACCTACTTTACACACGTCATGACTGTGTACGTATATAGAGTTGTACAGCACCCACTTTACACACGTCATGACTGTGTACGTATATAGGAGTTGTACAGCACCTACTTTACACACGTCATGACTGGGTACGTATATAGAGTTGTACAGCACCTACTTTACACACGTCATGACTGTGTACGTATATAGTTGTATATAGAGTTGTATAGCACCTACTTTACACACGTCACGACTGCTAACGTAATGCCATTCGAACTCACACTTACGAAATGGCAAGCGTTGTGCCTATCGCATCCACGTGAGCTGTTTTGACTACTCAACACGTAAGGCGCACGGTCATCTCAGCTTCTTCATTTCATGTTTTCGATAGCACTCACTGCCCACTGGTCCCTTGACCGGAAATAGTCGCGGGGATGCTGCCCTGATAGTATGTGCACCATCATCCCCCAGCTATGCCGATCATGTGCTAGGCTCTGCTTTTCACTAGCTTTTTCACGCTGATGTTGAACTTGGCAGCTCATTTCTTCTTCTATCTGCCCCTTTTGTTTCTTCTTCTGGGAATGTTCCCTGTAAAAGCCATTCAAAAGTTTTGTTGCATGGCCATACCATTTCAACTTGCTCTTTTTGATGTTTCGATAGGTTTTGGTTAAACACGGGACGATTTAAAACTGCCAAAATGCTGGTCATTGCAATTCTGTCGTAAATTATATGGATTAAAGACGGTAATTCGATAATCCTCTATTCATTTTTTGGCCACCAACCCCCTAATAAAAAAAAACACAAACAAAAAACAACTTTCCTCTCGTGCATGGCTCTCCATGACTACAGCGAGAGAGACACAAGATGAATTTGAAATCGATGGAACCGTTTACGCTCAATACCTCGTTTCTCTCTATGGATTCCCACCTTGAAACACCTGTGCGTTGTCACATCGCGTCGTCGATATTGCCTCCTTTATTTCCACTCATTGATTTTTCTTAATTAAAAGGACCGCACAGAAAAGAAGCTGTTGTTTCAGTATGAAGCCGTACTCAACTATATATCCCACATGGGAGAGGGGGCGGGGGGGGGGACAACAAAAAACATAAACAAACGTACAAACAATAAAAAAAATTACCCCCCCAAAAAAAACACCGAAGGAAAAGAGAGAGAGAGAACAGACAGATAGTAATTAGATAGTAGATAGATAGATAGAAAGAGAGAGAGAGAGAGAGGGAGGGAGGGAGGGAGAGAGGAGAGAGAGAGAGAGAGAGAGAGAGGGAGAGAGAGAGAGAGGGAGAGAGAGAGGGAGGGAGGGAGAGAGGGAGGGAGGGGAGAGAGAGAGAGAGAGAGAGAGAGAGAGAGAGAGAGAGGGGGAGAGAGAGAAAGAAAGAGAGAGAGAGAGAGAGGGGAGGGATATATATATATATATATATATATATATATATATATATATATATATATATATATATATATATATATATATAATCATCCAGATTGAACTCAATCCACTAACTTTAGATGTAGTTGTGCCATAAGAGATTGAAGTCCAATAATTCACCACCCAGCAGATATAGGGCCTTACACTAACACACTCCATTCGGTCTAGATCTAGGTTAGCCTTGGCTTGATAATATAAGTATAGGCTTTGTCAAAACCCAAGGAGTACGACACTGGCGTATTCACTCTTAGGTAGATCTACATCTACATCTACATCTATTAAATAGGTAACACCCGAAACTAAACAAGTTTTGTTTACCGTTTTGTTTGTTGCTTCCCATTTAAAAAAAAGATCTGAATACTATTATGTGTATTCAATTTCTTCCTTTATTTGTTCTTTTTGTGTAACATCAAACTCGTAATTTCTTTTTTAAAAGGCAGCTTTTAAGTGAGGTGTCTTAATACAATATTATTGACTCTTATTGGGTCATTTGTACTCCTTGATAGATGGTTCGGTAAACTCGGTCATCTCTAGAAACTAATCGATAGTGCCACACTCAACAAACGCTCTTCCTCTAGGAAACACACCGATAGTGTCACACTCAATAAACGCTCTTCCTCTAGGAAACTAATCGATAGTGCCACACTCAACAACCGCTCTTCCTCTAGGAAACTAATCGATAGTGCCACACTCAACAACCGCTCTTCCTCTAGGAAACACATCGATAGTGCCACACTCAACAACCGCTCTTCCTCTAGGAAACTAATCGATAGTGCCACACTCAACACAAACGCTCTTCCTCTAGGAAACACATCGATAGTGTCACACTCAACACAAACGCTCTTCCTCTAGGAAACACATCGATAGTGTCACACTCAATAAACGCTCTTCCTCTAGGAAACACATCGATAGTGCCACACTCAATAAACGCTCTTCCTCTAGGAAACACATCGATGGTGCCACACTCAATAAACGCTCTTCCTCTAGGAAACACATCGATAGTGTCACACTCAACACAAACGCTCTTCCTCTAGGAAACACATCGATAGTGTCACACTCAACACAAAGGCTCTTCCTCTGTGAAGCACATTGATGGTGTGTCACACTTAACAAAGGCTCTTCCTCTAGGAAACACATCGATAGTGTCACACTCAACACAAAGACTCTTCCTCTAGGAAACTAATCGATAGTGCCACACTCAACAACCGCTCTTCCTCTAGGAAACTAATCGATAGTGCCACACTCAACAAACGCTCTTCCTCTAGGAAACACACCGATAGTGTCACACTCAATAAACGCTCTTCCTCTAGGAAACAAATCGATAGTGTCACACTCAATAAACGCTCTTCCTCTAGGAAACACATAGATAGTGTCACACTCAACAAACGCTCTTCCTCTAGGAAACACATCGATAGTGTCACACTCAACACAAAGGCTCTTCCTCTAGGAAACACATCGATAGTGTCACACTCAACACAAACGCTCTTCCTCTAGGAAACACATCGATAGTGTGTCACACTCAACACAAAGGCTCTTCTTCTAGGAAACACATCGATAGTGTCACACTCAATAAACGCTCTTCCTCTAGGAAACACATAGATAGTGTCACACTCAACACAAACGCTCTTCCTCTAGGAAACACATAGATAGTGTCACACTCAACACAAACGCTCTTCCTCTAGGAAACACATAGATAGTGTCACACTCAACACAAACGCTCTTCCTCTAGGAAACACATAGATAGTGTCACACTCAATAAACGCTCTTCCTCTAGGAAACACATAGATAGTGTCACACTCAACACAAACGCTCTTCCTCTTGGAAACACATAGATAGTGTCACACTCAACACAAACGCTCTTCCTCTTGGAAACACATAGATAGTGCCACACCAATAAACGCTCTTCCTCTAGGAAACACATCGATAGTGTCACACTCAACACAAACGCTCTTCCTCTAGAAACACATCGATAGTGTCACACCAACAAACGCTCTTCCTCTAGGAAACACATCGATAGTGTCACACTCAACAAACGCTCTTCCTCTAGGAAACACATAGATAGTGCCACACTCATAAACGCTCTTCCTCTAGGAAACACATCGATAGTGTCACACTCAATAAACGCTCTTCCTCTAGGAAACACATCGATAGTGTCACACTCAACACAAACGCTCTTCCTCTAGGAAACACATCGATAGTGTCACACTCAACACGAACGCTCTTCCTCTAGGAAACACATCGATAGTGTCACACTCAATAAACGCTCTTCCTCTAGGAAACACATCGATAGTGTCACACTCAACACAAACGCTCTTCCTCGTGAAACACATTGATGGTGTGTCACACTTAACAAAGGCTCTTCCTCTAGGAAACACATCGATAGTGTGTCACACTCAACACAAAGACTCTTCCTCTAGGAAACACATCGATAGTGTCACACTCAACAAACGCTCTTCCTCTAGGAAACACATCGATAGTGTCACACTCAACACAAACGCTCTTCCTCTAGGAAACACATCTATAGTGTCACACTCAACACAAACGCTCTTCCTCTAGGAAACACATCGATAGTGTCACACTCAACACAAGGGTCTTCTCCTCTATGAATCACATTGATGGTGTGTCACACTTAACAAAGGCTCTTTCCTCCAGGAAACACATCGATAGTGTCACACTCAACAAACATCGATAGTGTCACACTCAACACAAACGCTCTTCCTCTAGGAAACACATCTATAGTGTCACACTCAACACAAACGCTCTTCCTCTAGGAAACACATCGATAGTGTCACACTCAACACAAACGCTCTTCCTCTAGGAAACAAGATAGTGTCACACTCAACACAAACGCTCTTCCTCTAGGAAACACATCGATAGTGTCACACTCAACACAAAGGCTCTTCCTCTATGAAGCACATTGATGGTGTGTCACACTTAACAAAGGCTCTTCCTCTAGGAAACACATCGATAGTGTCACACTCAACACAAAGACTCTTCCTCTAGGAAACACATTGATAGTGTCACACTCAACACAAAGACTCCTCCTCTAGGAAACACATCGATAGTGTCACACTCAACACAAAGGCTCTTCCTCTAGGAAACACATCGATAGTGTGTCACACTCAACACAAAGGCTCTTCTTCTAGGAAACACATCGATAGTGTGTCACACTCAACAAAGGCTCTTCCTGTAGGAAACACATCGATAGTGTGTCACACTCAACAAAGGCTTTTCCTCTAGGAAACACATCGATAGTGTGTCACACTCAACACAAAGGCTCTTCCTCTAGGAAACACATCGATAGTGTCACACTCAACACAAACGCTCTTCCTCTAGGAAACACATCGATAGTGTGTCACACTCAACACAAGGCTCTTCTTCTAGGAAACACATCTATAGTGTGTCACACACAACAAAGGCTATTCCTCTAAGAAACAAATCGATAGTGTCACACTCAACAAAGGCTCTTCCTCTAGGAAACACATCGATAGTGTCACACTCAACAAAGGCTCTTCCTCTAGGAAACACATCGATAGTGTGTCACACTCAACAAAGGCTCTTCCTCTAGGAAACACATCGATAGTATCACACTAAACACAAAGGCTCTTCCTCTAGGAAACACATCGATAGTGTTTCACACTCAACAAAGGCTCTTCTGTAGGAAACACATCGATAGTGTGTCACACTCAGCAAAGGCTCTTCCTCTAGGAAACACATCGATAGTATCACACTAAACACAAAAGCTCTTCCTCTAGAAACACATCGATAGTGTTCACACTCAACACAAGGCTCTTCCTGTAGGAAACACATCGATAGTATCACACTAAACACAAAGGCTCTTACTCTAGGAAACAGATCGATAGTGTCACACTCAACACAAAGACTTTTCCTTTAGGAAACACATCGATGGTATCACACTAAACACAAAGGCTCTTCTTCTAGGAAACACATCGATAGTGTCACACTCAACACAAAGGTCTTCCTCTAGGAAACACATCGATAGTGTCACACTCAACAAAGGCTCTTCCTCTAGGAAACACATCGATAGTGTCACACTCAACACAAAGGCTCTTCCTCTAGGAAACACATCGATAGTGTCACACTCAACAAAGGCTCTTCCTCTAGGAAACACATCGATAGTGTGTCACTCTCAACACAAAGACTCTGTCCTTTAGGAAACACATCGATAGTGTCACACTCAACAAAGGCTCTTCCTCTAGGAAACACATCGATAGTGTGTCACACTCAACAAAGACTGTCTTCTCTAGGAAACACATTGATAGTGTCTCACTCAACAAAGGTTCTTCCTCTAGGAAACACATCGATAGTGTGTCACACTCAACACAAAGGTGGTTTACATTCATGTGATGTTTACATAGACATGAACCATAAGATATAATGATGGCATAGTGTAATAGTACATGTATAGAGCTAAGATAAAAAATTACATGTTATAAATAGTACTCTACACACTTAATAAATGAGAATTTACAGTTTTGTTAACACAGCCACACAAAAAAAAAGAGCAAAGTTTGCATAGTTTTGTTTTAAACATGTGGAATGAAGAGTACCGGTATTCTCTTGAGTTTTGGTGCAGATCGTGGTCATGTGTGAACATGTTCTTTTACAATCCCAGTCCCTACAATGACCATAAACTGAGAAGGCGTTGTGAACATATTTTTTTTACCCAGTCCCTACAATGACCATAAACGAAGGGGTTGTGAACATGTTCTTTTACCCAGTCCCTACAATGACCATAAACGAAGGCGTTGTGAACATGTTCTTTTACTCAGTCCCTACAATGACCATAAACGAAGGGGTTGGAACATGTTCTTTTACTCAGTCCCTACAATGACCATAAACGAAGGCGTTGTGAACATGTTCTTTTACCTAGTCCCTACAATGACCATAAACGAAGGGGTTGTGAACATGTTCTTTACCCAGTCCCTACAATGACCATAAACGAAGGCGTTGTGAACATGTTCTTTTATCCAGCCCCTACAATGACTATAAACGAAGGTTGTTGTGAACATGTTCTTTTATCCAGCCCCTACAATGACCATAAACGAAGGTGTTGTGAACATATTCTTTTATCCAGTCCCTACAATGACCATAAACGAAGGCGTTTGAACATATTCTTTTACCCAGTCCCTACAATGACCATAAACGAAGGCTAAGATTGTGAACATGTTCTTTTACCCAGTCCCTACAATGACCATAAAGAAGGCGTTGTGAACATGTTCTTTACCCAGTACAATGACCATAAACGAAGGCGTTGTGAACATGTTCTTTTACCCAGTCCTTACAATGACCATAAACGAAGGCGTTGTGAACATGTTCTTTTACTCCAGTCCCTACAATGACCATAAACGAAGGGGTTGTGAACATGTTCTTTTACCTTGTCCTTACAATGACCATAAACGAGGCGTTGTGAACATGTTCTTTTACCCAGTCCCTACAATGGGGGTTGTGAACATGTTCTTTTAACCCAGTCCTTACAATGACCATAAACGAAGGGTTGTGAACATGTTCTTTTACTCAGTCCCTACAATGACCATAAACGAAGGGGTTGTGAACATGTTCTTTTACCCAGTCCTTACAATGACCATAAATGAAGGGGTTGTGAACATGTTCTTTTACCTTGTCCCTACAATGACCATAAACGAAGGGGTTGTGAACATGTTCTTTTACCTTGTCCCTACAATGACCATAAAGGTAGGCGTCCAACACAAAGCGCCATATATCCAAATATCTTAAAAGAAAGAAAAAAGTTGTTTTTCTTTTAAAAGTGTTACTCATGCTCATGGTTTGCCAGGCTGTCAAGGATTACAAGTCCAAAATTGAAAAACCATGTTTTAATTGAGTTGAGTTTATATTTTAAATATATATTGTATGTGTTATATATTATATATGAGGGTTCAAGGGAGAGGGAGAGGGGGAGGATCAAGATGTAGGCAGATAGATAGGCAGAGTGAGAAAAACAAAGATATATATATATATAGAGTTCTCTCTCTGTCTGTCTGTCTGTCTGTCTGTCTGTCTGTCTGTCTGTCTCTCTCTCTCTCTCTCTCTCTCTCTCTCTCTCTCTCTCTCTCTCTCTCTCTCTCTCTCTCTCTCTCTCTCTCTCTCTCTCTCTCTCTCTCTCTCTCTCTCTCTCTCTCTCTCTCTCTCTTTTTCTCTATTATATACCCTCTCTCATATATGAGTTTATTATTTCACATAAAAAATATACTTGTCTTGTTATATTCGAAGCAAACAAAACTCAAATCATATTGTCAAACTGAGTGTCGAATCATTTTTGGACTCAACTCAACTAAAACTTTGAATTGAGGACATCAGCAGCAAAGCCTTTCATCCCTACCAGGGTATAGGCCACAGACAAGGGATTCCCATCTTCCCTTCCCCTGGGAGATCTTTCTTAGCTCATTCCAGCTGACATCCAATCTCTTCCAGTCCTTTTCTATACTCCTTTTCTATACTCTTTTCTATACTCTTTTCTATACTCCTTTTCTATACATTCCTTCTCCAAGTGTCCCGTGGCCTACCCTGGTGTCATCGTTCCAGTGGATTCCATTGTAAAGCTTGTCTTGTTTTATTTGAAGCAAACTTTGGCAAAGTATTGGTATGTCCAATCCATCTCTATCCTCTTCTTCATTATTCCAGTTCTTGCCCATGGTTTCTTATTTCTAAATCTGTCTTGCCATGTAATTCTCAAGATCCTTTGAGACATCCATTGACAAAGGAATGGAATTTTCTTCATTGTCCCTAAAGTGGTCTTCCAAGTCTCCGCTCCATACAGAGGAACAGACGTGACATTTGACTTGGAAAGTCTTATCTTTGTGCCAATTTTGATTTGCCTTGCTTTGCATACATTTTTTAAATTGGCACAGACATAAAGGATGTTTAATGGTGATAACGACTTAAATCAGACATATATGTAGTTTTCTAAAATCAAAGCTTTAGTGTCACTTTAAAAAGAAAACCGCAACACATTCATCATCTGCGTTCTTCACATAACGCGATATGTCCACAAAATATGAAAGTGACACTGCTTTAAATAAGAAATGAAAAAGAAAAAGAAGAAAGAAACGAACAATGTTGAATCAATCATCAAACATGTTTATGGTGCTTTGGATGATTAAAACGCAGAAAATCCCCCCACTAAAACAAAAATTCAAAGTGCTAAAAACAGCCAAGGATAATGCCATCATTGAAAAAAGTTGCCGTATATTACGTTTTATGACAAAAAAATCATATTGTCAAACTGAAATGCACAGCATTCATTGCTTTTCGTGAAAACAAGGAAACTGTTCAAGCCCCAAACCGAAACATCATATTTTATTGCGTTTTGTGATGCAACCTTCAAACGTATTTTGCTATCTCTTTGCAGACCTGAAAAAGACCATAGCCGTGTTGCTGGAGTCAATGCTGGCTCGCATCAACCGTTTGGAGTTCATGGTAAACAATATGACCAATGGCTCCTTGTCCAACCGCACCGTCCTAAGCCCTCACTCGTTGATATTTGGACATCAGCAACAACAGCAGCAGCAGCAAGCAGGAGACAAAGGACTCACGGCATTAGGTCTGTTACAGCTTGGATACTATATTTAGCGTGTCACTGTTGTTTTTAAATAACCAGGGGTAGGAGAGGGGGTCCAGGGGTGGGGGGGGGGGACTCGATAACCCAGAGGCAAAGTGTTGGTATCTCAACCAACAAAGGTGGTGGTTTCAAGCCCTGGCAGTTGAAAAAATTTCTCACGTTCTTTCTTGTAAAATCTATCTTCTTTCTCAAATGGCTGGTATGGAATGGAAAATTGTGAGTATCTCCAAATTGGATGAAAAGTGGATAGTCAGTGTAATGATGAAAGTAAACTTAAATGCTTGTATCAAATTTTGTTCTCTCCACTTATTGCATTCTAAAGACTGAAGTTGTTATTATACTGTAAACTGAAAAGCATAACGTTAGTGTTTGAAGCCCTATTCAATGAAAAAATGTGTCTGGTGGACGAGCATGTTTGCCAGACACTTCTATCGACGATATATAAAACTTATGAAAGAAAGTTGGTCATTGACAAAGGTTGCTGCTGGTTTAATTTTGTCCTGTCTTCTCCCCATGGGCAAGTGGGTGGTTGGCTGAGGAAGGTGACGGTAGGTCCTACTCTGTTTTTCCTTTCATCATAATTTTTCACCCTTAGATCACACAATGGTGGATTGGATAAAAAAGGGATGGGAGTCATCATTTTTTAACCGGTTAGGAGGAGGTAGGACAAACTGAGTCTAAGTCTAGAGACTGCCTTTGGGACATGATGAGTTACCGCAGCAGGATCAACTGAGATTAATACAACTTTTGTGAGTCAAATTGGTCCAATATTGTCAATTTGTTTAAAATGCCTACCTGCAAGTTGGTCATTGAGAAGTCCAAGATTTCCCCAAGAAAGTGCACAGTTGTAACTTATTTTTAATTTGCTGTTTTTCTTAATTCACCCTGAAATTACTGGAAACAGTGGATGTGGTAAATTTCAAGTATCTTTTGAAAGCTTATGCCCACTATTATGGGTTTCATCGACTCAGGGCTTGCTAGCATTTAACAATAAGTCGTGTCATCATTTTTTTTTAACACATTTTCCATTTTGCCGTTTCTTTTAATTCACCCTGAGATCATCACCTCTGCTCAAAGTGTAAATTCTAATTTGAAAGACAACATTTTTATTGTGTAAATTCCAATTTTAAAGACAGCATTGTTATTGTGTAATTTCCAATTTAAAACATTGTTGATGTGTAAATTCCAATTTAAAAGACAACATTGTTGATGTTTAATTTCCATTTCAAAAGACGCGCATTATTATTGTAATTAGTTTTTTTTTTCATCCTTATCTGGCCTTTATTCAACAGGTAGAGGGTTTCTGCCCGCGCCAAGTCTGGTCGGGTGAAAATAAAACCATGACGGACACCAGGCAAATAAAACCATGACGGACACCAGGGTGATATACGTAAGCTTTTCTTTTCTTCTTTTGTTTAACTCCCCGCCTCTTCACTTACTTGTGTTGAACAAGAGAACATTAATGTTAACTCCCCCACCTCTTCACTTACTTGTGTTGAACAAGAGAACATTAATGTTTAACTCCCCCGCCTCTTCACTTACTTGTGTTGAACAAGAGAACATTAATGTTTAACTCCCCCACCTCTTCACTTACTTGTGTTGAACAAGAGAACATTAATGTTTAACTCCCCACCTCTTCACTTACTTGTGTTGAACAAGAGAACATTAATGTTTAACTCCCCGCCTCTTTACTTGTGTTGAACAAGAGAACATTAATGTTTAACTCCCCCGCCTCTTCACTTACTTGTGTTGAACAAGAGAACATTAATGTTTAACTCCCCCACCTCTTCACTTACTTGTGTTGAACAAGAGAACATTAATGTTTAACTCCCCCACCTCTTCACTTACTTGTGTTGAACAAGAGAACATTAATGTTTAACTCCCCCACCTCTTCACTTACTTGTGTTCAACAAGAGAACATTAATGTTTAACTCCCCCACCTCTTCACTTACTTGTGTTGAACAAGAGAACATTAATGTTTAACTCCCCCACCTCTTCACTTACTTGTGTTCAACAAGAGAACATTAATGTTTAACTCCCCCCACCTCTTCACTTACTTGTGTTGAACAAGAGAACATTAATGTTTAACTCCCCCACCTCTTCACTTACTTGTGTTGAACAAGAGGACATTAATGCTTAACTCCCCCGCCTCTTCACTTACTTGTGTTGAACAAGAGGACATTAATGTTTAACTCCCCCGCCTCTTCACTTACTTGTGTTGAACAAGAGAACATTAATGTTTAACTCCCCCACCTCTTCACTTACTTGTGTTGAACAAGAGAACATTAATGTTTAACTCCCCCGCCTCTTCACTTACTTGTGTTCAACAAGAGAACATTAATGTTTAACTCCCCCACCTCTTCACTTACTTCTGCAATGTTGTAGATGTGCTATCACATAAGCATCTGACAATCAATGAATGGATGGCGGTCTCTGCTGCTAGGTCTTACGTCTTTTATGCCACTCTCTCACGTAACTAACTGTCATCTTGCTGTTTCCTCTTCATGCACCATGAGATCACTGCGTATGGTGAACAGGGTGACTTTCAAGGGATCAAACAAAGAAATCTGACATTCCATGGCAAGTTTTCAACTTGTAACATTTTGTGAATATGAACAAGTCTACTTCTTCTTGATCTCTTACCTTTCTTTCTTTATCAGCTCCTATTCTACCTTCCGGTGTATGGGTTTTAGATGCCCGGATTGATCTTTCTCCAGGCTGCCCTGTACTAACAGTTTCTGTTTCCTTCCGTGAAAGTTAAATTTCTTTGCGTTAATGCCTCTTTTATATCTTCTTCCCACTTCCTCCGAGGTCTGCCTTTTGGTCTTTTACCTTGAGTTTTAGCACTATATACTGATTTAGCTATTCTATTGTCATTCGTTCTGTTAACATGCCCAAACCATCTCAGTTGATTCATTTCTATCTTAGTTTTTATGCTATCTGCTTTGGTTTGATCTCTTATTGTTGTATTTCTGATTTTGTCTCGTTTAGTTTCCCTACTGCTCTTCTTAGATATTTCATTTCGGCTGCCTGCACTCTACTGTATTCCCTACTGTCTAAAATCCAGGTTTCACTGCCATAGAGGAGAGTAGGACAATAAACGGTATTGTATACTGTCATTTTGGTTTTCGTTGACAATTCTTGTTTACCTTCAAATGCTTTTCCTAGGTGGTTATATATTGCACTTGCCTTTTGGATTCTTTGGCTGATTTCTTCTCTTAGTTTTCCCTCTGAGTTAATCATTACTCCTAAGTAATTGTAGCTTTGAACTTGTTCTAAATTCTCCTGCCTAATTTAAGATTTTGTGTTTTAGCTTCCTAGTTACTAACATTGTTTTGGTTTTCTTTGCATTTACTCTCATTCCTCTTTTATTTAACTCATTATTCATTATATTGATATTTGACTGTAGGTCCCTTTCTGATTTTCCAAACAGAACTAAATCATCAGCAAAGGAAAGCATTCATACATTTACGGGTTTGAGTTTCCACATACCTACATTCATTTTCTTCATGTTTGAGGATGCCTTTGAGACTGAATCCATAAATGTGATAAACAAAAAGAGGACATAGGATACAACCCTGTCTTACCCCTATATCTACATCAAATTCTGCAGATACAGTTCCAGCTACTCTCACTGCACATGTTGGTTTATTGTAAAACTTTTAATGGCTTCTATTAAATTTTGCTCTACGTTGTGTTCTTTTAAGGAATGCCATAGTTCGTCCCTCCTCACAGTGTCAAATGCCTTTTCTAAGTCAATAAAACACAGGTGCAAGTCAATGTTTCTCTCAAGTAATTTTGCTATTATTTGTCTAATTGTAAATATGTGATCTTGTACACTTCTTCCTGGTCTAAATCTATTTTGATGCTCTTCAATCTGATCCTCTACTCTTTTCCTTAGTCTCATTTCCAGACTCCTGGCATGCACTTTTCCTTGTACGCTAAGTAGTGATATCCCTCTATAGTTTGAGCATTCCATCGTTGATCCTTTCTTGTGTATTGGTACTACCGTTCCCTTTTCCAGTCGTCTGGTACCTGTTTGGACTTCCATGCTTGTTGACATATTGCATGTAGTAGTTTGTCTGCCTCTCTCACTTGGTTTTTAATCATTTCTGGATAAACTTGATCTACTCCTGGGGCTTTTCCTAATTTCACTTTTCTTATAGCTGTTTGAAGTTCTTCCATTGAAATATCTACTTCTTCAGTTGTCTCATCTCCATTACTTGTTACTCTTAATAATTGATCTGTAATCCTTGTTTCATATGTTCTGGAGGGATTATGTAATTGTTGAAAATATTTTCTCCACGTTTCCATGATTTCACTGTCTCCTTTAATTATTTTTCCTTTGGCGTTCTTATTTTGTCGTATTGGGCATGTTTTGGTCTTTCTCATGCTCTTCATTGCTCCCCAGAACAGCTTTTGATTTCCTTGATAGCTTTCTTGAAGTCTGTCCAAACTCTTCCCACTGTTCCTGTTTTGTTTTCCTAACTTCCTCTTTGGCGATAGTTCTTGTACTCACGTAATCTATCCTATCCTGTAGTCTCTTTGTTTGCAAGTATTTCTTCCAGGCATCTTTCTTTTCTTCGATCTTAGTCTTGACATTCTCATTCCACCATGCTGTCCTTTCCCATCTTCTTTAATTTGTTTCCTACCACAGACCTCTTCAGTACAACTGAGGAGTGTTTCTTTATATATTTGCCACTTTTCTTCTATTGTGCTTTCCTTCAGATCCATCTGCCTTTCACTGATAGATCTTTTTATCCTGGATTGGTACATCTGTTTTACTATTGGTTTATTTAGTTCTTCTATTTTGAGTTTATTAGCTTTCTTTGTTTCCTTTTCTGTTTGTTTTCTTCAGTTAATAATCTCATTTTGGCTATCACTAGGTGATGATCACTAAATGTTTCAGCTCCTCTGCTTACTCTAGCATCCATTGTACTGTAAAAAAAGGGAGCTGCTAACTATTATGTAGTCTATGATTGACTTTTCACATCTGTCTTCATTTACTCTTGTATATTTGTGAATATCTTTATGAGGAAAAAAATGTGTTTGCTATTTTCATGTTATTCTTTAGGCAAAAAATCTATTAGTCTCTCCATTTGGAGAAGTTGTTGTCTCTCCTTCTTTACCTATTACTCCTCCTGAAGTTTCTACATTGTTGCCTACTCTAGCGTTTAAATCTGCTAAAACCATTAATTCCTGTTTGGGTTTGAGATTCTCTGCAGCTATTTGTAAATCATTTTCGAAGATATCTTTTTCGTTTGGTCCATAAGCTATAAATAATTTAATTTCTCTTCCTTTTGGTTTAATATTTACCTCTAATAGTCGTGGGCATACAAATTTCTAACTTTCTAGTCGCATTTCTTGCCTTTTATGCATTAGGAGGCCTACTCCTGCTCTAGCTCTATCTTTGACATCTACTCCTGAGAAGATTAAAGTATGATTTGGTCCTACATTTTCTATTCCTTGTCCTTTTTTCTTGGTTACTGTAATAGCCAAATTGTCTACTTTTAATTTTTCCATTTCTTCAGCTAATTCTAACTCCTTTCCATTAATTGCCCTAATATTCCATGTTCCAAAAATCATAGTCCGTGTTCTTTTCCAGAGTCGTCTTTGAAAGTTCAAGCCGGGTATATCATTGTATATATTACTTTGAATCAGGTTGTTTTGGATTAGTAGGGGATTAGCCCACTGTACCCTAGGTAGATGGTGGGGCTGCCACCTTGAGGCCCCCTACCGGGCCTTGTTATTTTCTGTCAGGGTTAACTCCCTTAGCCTTTAGTCATTCAAGACCAGCCTGCAAAGCAGCAGGTTGTTATTTCCTGTCAGGGTTAACTCCCTTAGCCTTTGGTCATTCAAGACCAGCCTGCAAGGCAGCAGGTTGTTTTCTTTCAGGGTTAACTCCCTTAGCCTTTGGTCAGCCAAGACCTGCCTGCAAGGCAGCAGGAGACTCATGGAGGACGGGATCATCTACTCCCCATACAGGTGCTTACCTGTCCACTGCCCGGTTGATCTCCTATCAAGCAGTTCAAATAACTTCTAGGGAATGCATTAGGCATACACTTAAGCTATTGACCGTATTTCAATGTACAAAGCGTTCATTTTTAATACTAACAATACATAGTTTTCTCGAAGACTATAATTTTGTGCCAAAAGTAAAGTAAAAGGCTTCTTTCCTGAATACCTGAGATCATAGTGTTTGGTAGAGACGTACGCACAATGACTAGCTAACCAAATCAACCACTCGTCTCCTGACAGGCCAATTTAACCACGGAGCTCCAGCCGCTGATGGAGATTCTTAAAGACCCGAATGAGCGCCAGGGCTACGCTTGGATCCGCATGCGCATCTCTCGTATGTGGATGCGATGGCAGAAAGCCGCCTACAGTATTACTTCCGTCAAAATTTGAACTACAGGCCAAAGCAAAAAGTAAGTCCTTAAGTGCAATTCATCATTATCAGATTGATTGTTTATCATCACCATCATCCACATCATCATCATCATTATCATCATCAGCACAGCAGCAGCAGCAGCAAGAACATTGTTACAAATAGTGCATTTGTGTTTGTTTACTTGATATCAAGACTTGGCCTAGAAAACTTCCAATACGTTCTCGCACCTCCTACAAAAGTATTATCTCATGTGCAGATGAAGAAGGCAATTTATTACTATACTAAATTTGAGCAGCAGATTTATTTAAGCTATATTTGTATTGACACAAAGACGAAACAAACAAAAAACAAAATAGGAAGAAGAAAGAAAAGAAAACTGTTATAACAATTTCAAATATGACTACACACAAATTTAGCTTTTTATTCAATGTAAATAGAAATTAAACAATTTTAAATATGACTAAAAACTGTCTACACCTAAAATAAAGCTTTTTATTCAGTGTAAATAGAAATCAAACAATTTTAAAAAACCCAAATCAACTAACGTTCAAAAAGTGTTAAATTTAACTTTTGCTAAATTGCTCAATCTAAGGTTATCGAGGAGTCCCAGCATGGTGCGAAAAACCCCTTGCTGGGAACCCCTGGTTAACAGTCTGTGGTACAGGACCTATATTTTTGCATTGTAAAAGTATCGCCAGTCTATGTTGTTATACTGAAAGCAGCTTTCTCTGCAAGTGTGTCTGTAGTTGTGGACCAGTGTGTTGTGAAAGTGCATAGCTACTTATTGAAAGTGAAAGTCGGTAGAAATGTAACTTTTCACCGTGAATTATATCAAATCTTATTTTTTAATGTAATAAACGAAGTAGGGCGGGGGGATGGGTGGGGTGATCCTAAGATTGAAAGTCATATTGCATCATCATCATCATCATCATCATCATCATCATAATAGTGCAACTATATTTGCATGCATATTGTAAAACACCATTTTTGTTTGTGTATTTCTTGATCATTTTCAATTAATTTGGTGCAGCTGTCTATTGTCATTATCATTATCCACTTCTGTGTGTATATGAGAGAGAGAGAGAGAGAGAGAGAGAGAGAGAGAGAGAGAGAGAGAGAGAGAGAGAGAGAGAGAGAGAGAGAGAGAGAGAGAGAGAGAGAGAGAGAGAGAGAGAGAGAGAGAGAGGGAGGGAGGTGGGGGGAGGAGTTGTTTCTTATTGGTTATATAAGATATGTCATAATACATATTATCATCATGGCTCTTTCATTCTGTGTAATTTGTATCATATTTTATTATTTAAAAATGATCATTTGTTTGTGATATGTTATCAAAATTTGACTTAAACAAACTTCCCAATGGAACTAATAAAGATTTTCTTATCTTATCTCTTATAACTATCATCATCATCATCATCATCATCATCATCATCATCAGATCATGACCACCATCATCAGACCTCAGTCAAACCTTTCTTGTTGTCATTGGCATAGTGGTCCCCTGTTGTGGGTGGTTGGCATAGACCCCTGTTGTGGGTGGTTGGTTGGTCCCCTGTTGTGGGTGGATCTGCTGGTAGGTTCTACTTCTTTCCTTTTACTCTTTATTCCTATCTTTCATCTTGCCGTTTCCTCCTAATTCACCCGTGAGATCACTGCATATGGTGGACAGAGTAAATAATCTAACCAATCAAACTAAAAATCCCCGTGTTCTACTTTGTGTGACATCCCAGATCCTTGTTCACCTCGGCCTTTTAAGCAAGCAGTCAGGATGGAAGTTTGCAGAGATGCAATTCAAAGGTATGTTTACATTGTTATGTTAAGTTAACGGCAAGGTTTTTGGGGCCCCACTGCCTTTCGTTATTTTAAATGCTGTTGAAGAAACACATGAACTCATAAACATTATAATCTCACTCCCACAACCCAGACCTCGCAGGTTTTCCACATCGGCAACTGCCTGTGATTTTGGGTGTGCCGTTACAAAATCAGCCTGCTTCACCTTCGCTGGCGGTTAGGGGGGTACTGGTAGCTTCTACTTCTTTCCCTTTCTTCTCTCACTTATCTTTCAACTTGCTGTTTACTTTTATTTCACCCGGTGTCGGCTTCTCAACTAAAAGGTCATGGGTTCAAACCCCGGCAGGACAAAAAGCCATGTCAGAAATGAAAGTGAATAAGGATTGAAATGAAAGTGACTAAGGATTGAAATGGAAGTGAATAAGGATTGAACT
Source organism: Doris montereyensis (assembly GCA_037039925.1). NCBI lineage: Eukaryota > Metazoa > Mollusca > Gastropoda > Nudibranchia > Dorididae > Doris > Doris montereyensis. The sequence continues at coordinate 166,646 of JAXRKP010000279.1, forward strand.
GAAAGTGAATAAGGATTGAAATGAAGTGAATAAGGATTGAAATGAAAGTGAATAAGGCCCTAATTGCATGATGACGCAATGGCTACCTAGTTGTCTGATTAGTAGGAAAAGATGAGAGGAATGACATTCCCTTGTTCTTCCTTCTGTTTCTCATGCCTCCTCCCTTCCTCCTCTTGACTCTGAGCTCTAGGCCTAGAGATCTGACTGATAAACATTAGGTAATGACCATCTAGATCAGTGCTACATAAAGTGCGGTACGCATACGGATGAAGGGATGCGAGCCATCATCTGCCGGTACGTGGTGATTGAGGATCTACCCGGTTTATTGAGAATGAGTGCTATGCTTGTTTCGCTCACCTACGGCCCGTGGCACATAAAACAAATAAAATAATGCCAGTCCGCCACACTAGACAGTTTGAAAGGCACTGATCTAGATTATGGCTCATGTTTTTGTCTTAAGAGATCATCTGTTTAATCCTCTTGTGTTCACGTTTAAGAGGCGGCCATCTCGCTCTATACAATCGACTCCCTCTCCGCTGTGGCAACCCAGTTCTCACAAGAGAATGCGGATCAGTCTGCACTTTCGCGCCACTACTTCTAACCTCAGTTGGTCACGTGAAGCTGCCGTGACCTTTAATCTTGTAGTCTGTTCTAAATTTAGAACAATGGCATCATCTGTGTGACCAATTAGAGCTAACAAAGGAAGAGGTGTGTTACGTGTCGGTTTCTGTCGGCTTGAACAATGTGGGCCCATGTTGGCAGGTGTCTTCTGCCACTTTGAACTTTCGGTGGGGTTTTTGCGTGTGCCGCTTTTTTTGTCGGTGTGACCGCCATAGGGTTTTAAGAGGCCGCTGTTTGTTGTCTCCTGAGGGTTAGGTGGAGACCACTGTATTAAGAATGTGCAAACTTCGGGACCAACTGTGTTTCCATGATAGGAAAATAGGGTTGGTGGTTGACGGGAGTTGCTGGTAGGTCCTATTATCGCTTTCCTCTCATTCTTTTGCTTCATCTTTCATCTTGCTGTTTCCTCATAATTTATCCTGAGATCGCCACATTTGACGTACAGGGTAAATTTCCATGAAATAAATAAACAAACAGATAATTTTTAAAAAGAAGGAAATTAGGATAGATATGGGTGAAAGAGATTGATTTAAGTCCCTTTACTTTTTCATCCTTCATTTTCTTTGTTTTCATAGGGGGACCTTTAGGTGAACTTGTCCAGTGGAGCGACCTAATCTCATCCCTGTACATCCTGGGACACGAGCTCAAGGTCACCAGTGAAGTGGAGCAACTAGTCGAGTAAGTTGTGTTAATATAGGAGGTGCCATACTCTTCTCTTCTCAGTGGCGTCGGTGGCAGTGCGGATAGGCTGCCGGACTGGAGATCATGAGGTCCCAGGTTTGAATCCTGTTCTTTGGGAAAAACACTTGACACACATATTCCTCACCCAACTGAGGTGCAAATGATGGATACAAGCACTAACTTGCAGGTGAAAACCTACGTCAGACTAGCGTCCTGTCCAGCAAGTGATTATGATCACCTGTTCTGCTTTACGGTATGAAACCGGGATAAGTTCCGGCTCTATGGGCCGTAGCGGCCGTGAAGGAATTTACTTTTTTTGCTCTTCTCATTGGAGAAAACAAAAAGTATTGAAGTTCAATTTAATTCTACTCTAGTCAATTAGTCAATTCAAATAACTTTTAATCATCCCGAAGGGCAATTATTCTCTCTCTCTCTCTCTCTCTCTCTCTCTCTCTTCTCTCTCTCTCTCTCTCTCTCTCTCTCTCTCTCTCTCTCTCTCTCTCTCTCTCTCTCTCTCTCTCTCTCTCTCTCTCTCTCTCTCTCTCTCTCTCTCTCTCTCTCTCTCTCTCTCTCTCTCTCTCTCTCTCTCTCTCTCTCTCTCTCTCTCTCTCTCTCTCTCTCTCTCTCTCTCTCTCTCTCTCTCTCTCTCTCTCTCTCTCTGCTCTCTCTCTCTCTCTCTCTCTCTCTCTCTCTCTCTCTCTCTCTCTCTCTCTCTCTCTCTCTCTCTCTCTCTCTCTCTCTCTCTCTCTCTCTCTCTCTCTCTCTCTCTCTCTCTCTCTCTCTCTCTCTCTCTATCTATCTATATATATATATATATATATATATATATATATATATATATATATATATATATATATATATATATATATATATATATATATATCAGAGAGATTTTTTTTGGTGTTCAAATTAAGATGACAGACAAATGAAATTGTTGATAGTTGCACCTCAAGACGGCTGTTGGAAATACACGGAAATCGCTCCTTTATTTCGCCATCAATGCATCTTGGCAACTGCAAACGATAAGGTAATAAATCAGCCTGTCGGCCGTTTTCACAACAGTGAAGGCAGGCCACTCCTCAGCCGTTCGGCCATCGCTAACTTTGACTGTGTAACTCAAAATTCTAGTAATTTTGCATGCCTTTCCACTAAAATATCCCCTGATGTAGCAATATGAAGTATCCACCCCATTCTACACCCTGGCTTACTGCGTTTTCAATCTCTTCTTCCTCGTTTTTTTCTTTTTCCAGAATGTTGAATCACGTTCCCGCAGCCAAATCACCTTGCCAGAGTCGCAAGGAGCTTCCTGTACACCTCATCTACACCGACATCATGGGTCTCATCCAGTTGAAGAAACGCCTCAAGGCTGGCTATGCTAAATTCGGGTGAGGCTTTTCAAACGATCTTGCTTCGCTGGTGCAATTTCAAAGTCAAGCAAAATTACTTGGAAAAAGATTTTGGAAATCAGCTCCACATAACTCCAGCATATATACTTTTTCAACACTGTCATATCGTCACCAACTTGTAATTTGTTCTTTGGTTGTGGGTAACACGTTTTGTCAATTTGCATTTGACATGATAGAGAGAGAGAGAGAGAGAGAGAGAGAGAGAGAGAGAGAGAGAGAGAGAGAGAGAGAGAGAGAGAGAGAGAGAGAGAGAGAGAGAGAGAGAGAGAGAGAGAGAGAGAGAGAGAGAGAGCGAGGGAGGGAGGGAGGGAGGGAGGGAGGAGGAGGGAGAGGAGAGAGAGAGAGAGAGAGAGAGAGAGAGAGAGAGAGAGAGAGAGTGAGTGAGCGAGTGTATCTGTTCGTGTGTGTGTTTGTTAGTTTTTAAAGATTCATTTTTCTTTTACCTATTAAATCTCTTCTTAGAAGATTAAGAAAAATACGGGATACATTATTATATATATTTATGGCAGTGGATAGGACACACCTTTAGGTCGCCCCCCAATAAATCTCACTCGACAAGCTGTAACATGGAATCCTCAGAGCCTTAAAAACAAAAAAAGGTAGAAGACAAATGAACACATAGCGGAGATGGAGCTGAAAGACCTGGGGATGACTTGGAGGGATGCTGAAAGGATGGCACGGGACAGGGATCGCGATGATGATGATGATGATGATGATGATAATGATATTAAATAAACCATTAAAAATAATTTAAGAACATGAGAACAGGAACTAATCCATCATTTGTTTCATTACAGTTGTTTATTCCGTATTGTGGATTCATTCGGCACAGAGCCAGCCTTCAATCATCGTATTTTTGCCAAGCAGAACAAAATTCATTCTTCTTGGGGTGGGCAGGATTTGAACCCTCTACAATTCTTCACCATGTTCCGTAAGTTTGATGAGTGGATTCTATATTTCTCATTGCAAAGTTGCACTTCCTTACACTGTCTGCCCATCCTGAAAGCTTATCAGAATGAATAAGTTGAGGAAATGTCCCATTTCTTCTCAGTCTGTCAAAGGGGGCACACAGAGAACCCTGATACAAAACTGAGCTCAGCTATAGTATAAAAAATTCCTTCAAGGCCATTACGGCCCACAAAGCCGAAGCTTATCCCGGTTTCTATAACATAAAGCAGACTAGGTGGTAATAATCACTCTGGCCAGGATGCTAGTCTGCCGAGTGTCTGACGCCGGTTTTTACTCCCAAGCTAGTGCTTGTACTCATTTGCGCCTGGGTCGAGTGGGGAGAATGCCTGTTAAGTCTCTTTCCCAAGCTGCACAACGTCAGACCTAGCTTTGCTAGGATTCGAATCCGGGACATTGTGGCTAACGGCGCCAACCACTTTCATCCGTATGGGGCTCTAATATCTATGTAACGCCTTTATTTATTACAGTAGTGTTCGTCTAAGAACCCAGTCATTGAGAAACAGAAACAGCGGATTCTTAGGCAGACTGGGTTCTAAGGCTGTCTTACATGCCTTGCATTTTTATCTTCACTATTCATGTAAGTATTCTTTAATCATCTGTCGCACCTGATGGATCAAGGCATGGTCACAGGTAGCCACAGCGCATGGCAGGCCGTTCTCATGTCTGTCAGTCGGCACCTGGTATGCTTGTGTGACGTATTGCTAGACCAATGCAATAAACTTCCCACCGGCCTTTCTATGGTTCACTTGCGACATATCGCATGTTATCGGCAGTTGTTAACGTTAAATTGAGTGTGGAATACTGTTTTCCTGACTTTCACCTCCCGATCAGACTGGGTTCTAAGGTGGATCTAACTGTAACTAGTGGGATCTTAAGATGGGTAACTTCACATAAGGAAGATTCCATTGCACAGAAATAGCGGGTTCCTAGGCAGAGTGGGTCATTAGTGGGCGGGTTCTTAGGCCGACACCACTGTATTATTATTATTACTTTTGTGAAGCCCCTTGACCCACCATTTGTCTTTATGATTTCGACTCCCATGGTTGCAATTTATGACCAGGTGGTTGGCGGTTGCTTCTGGTAGGTCCTACTTCTTTCATCTTGCTGTTTCTTCTTAGTTCACCCTGAAATCACCGCAATGGTGGACGGGGTGAATTTTAATGAAACAAATAAAACTATTTATGAACTATAATACTTCATGATACAAAAAACGGTGTTTGAAAATTGATGAAAATAATCAGTCATTGGTTGACAGGACAGAACATGAATTGAAGAGCTGTCACTTTTTTTTGTTTTTTGGGGTTGTTTTATTTATGCGTTGTCATTTTCTTTTCTTGTTTGGTTCAGCTCATTCGCCAGACAACTCTTTCATGGGCTTTGTGGTGGAGCGGCAGCAATGAGACCCAAGAACTGGAAATGCCTAGAAAAAAAAGACATTGCCCTGGTGTACGGCAAGAATGACTACATGTGGCAGGTCTGTTTGTTGATATTTATACTTGCTCATAGATCCCTGAAAGATATCATGAACCTCAAACAAATATATTATATAACGGGAACATACATTTCCTGATAAATGCTGCAAATTGGCGACTGGGATTATAGCAACTCTTCTCCGCTTTGACAGTAAAGAAGCAAAGTTCATTCTGCTTTGACGTAACATTTTATTTTCAGCTGTTCTCAATGTTGAATCTGCTTTGCATGAGTGAGAAGTTGTGACTATTCATTTTTGACCGTGCAAGCATGTGATAGACAGGATAGACTCCAAAGAAGTGACAGTGTAAGCATATGATAGACAGGATAGACTCCAAAGAAGTGACAGTGTAAGCATATGATAGACAGGATAGACTCAAAGAAGTGACAGTGTAGGTATATGATAGACAGGATAGACTCCAAAGAAGTGACAGTGTAAGCATATGATAGACAGGATAGACTCCAAAGAAGTGACAGTGTAAGCATATGATAGACAGGATAGACTCCAAAGAAGTGACAGTGTAGGTATATGATAGACAGGATAGACTCCAAAGAAGTGACAGTGTAGGTATATGATAGACAGGATAGACTCCAGTGTAAGCATATGAAGAAGATGACAGAAGTGACAGTGTAAGCATATGATAGACAGGATAGACTCCAAAGAAGTGACAGTGTAAGCATATGATAGACAGGATAGACTCCAAAGAAGTGACAGTGTAAGTATATGATAGACAGGATAGACTCCAAAGAAGTGACAGTGTAAGCATATGATAGACAGGATAGAATCCAAAGAAGTGACAGTGTAAGCATATGATAGACTCCAAAGAAGTGACAGTGTAAGCATATGATAGACAGGATAGACTCCAAAGAAGTGACAGTGTAAGCATATGATAGACAGGATAGACTCCAAAGAAGTGACAGTGTAAGCATATGATAGACAGGATAGACTCCAAAGAAGTGACAGTGTAAGCATATGATAGACAGGATAGACTCCAAAGAAGTGACAGTGTAAGCATATATGATAGACTCCAAAGAAGTGACAGTGTAAGCATATGATAGACAGGATAGACTCCAAAGAAGTGACAGTGTAAGCATATGATAGACAGGATGACTCCAAAAGAAGTGACAGTGGATGATAGACTCCAAAGAAGTGACAGTGTAATTATATGATAGACAGGATAGAATCCAAAGAAGTGACAGTGTAAGCATATGATAGACAGGATAGAAAAGAAGTGACAGTGTAAGCATATGATAGACAGGATAGAATCCAAAGAAGTGACAGTGTAAGCATATGAGACTCCAAAGAAGTGACAGGATATGACTCCAAAGAAGTGACAGTGTAAGCATATGATAGAATCCAAAGAAGTGACAGTGTAAGCATATGATAGACTCCAAAGATATGATGACAGACTCCAAAGAAGTGAAGCATATGATAGACTCCAAAGAAGTGACAGTGTAAGCATATGACAGGATAGACTCCAAAGAAGTGACAGTGTAAGCATATGATAGACTCCAAAGAAGTGACAGTGTAAGCATATATGACTCCAAAGAAGTGACAGGATAGACAGGATAGACTCCAAAGAAGTGACAGTGTAAGCATATGATAGACAGGATAGACTCAAAGAAGTGACAGTGCAAGCATATGATAGACAGGATCCAAAGAAGTGACAGTGCAAGCATATGATAGACAGGATAGACTCCAAAGAAGTGACAGTGTAAGCTTTGAACATCAGATAAATCACAGTAAGAATGTTTGTAACTTTTTTCTTAGGTGCATATTACCCAAAGTACTAATTGTAGTTGAAATAACAAAGGAACAAAAAGGAATTAACCTTATTTTTGTTTCAAGCTTTATCCTTGTATAGAACAAGAATAAATGTGGATTGTTTTCTTTATTTCATTCGTAGGGCAAGAAATCCTATTTGGACATAATCCATCAACATCTGGAAATCCATGGTACTGTTTACACTGACACTAAAGCGCCCCTGAAAATGTACCTCCGTATGTCCGAAACCATGGAATTCTCGCAGGGGAACAGTTACATCGGCTACTTCAGGAAACAAAGGTTTGATTGCATAATTGAAATATTTTCTTTTCTTTGATTTTCTTTTCTTTCTTTTTTCTCTTTTCTGAATTGGGATCTAAGTTGGGGAAGATTTTATTTTTGAATTGGGATCTAGGTTGGGGAAGATTTTATTTCTGAATTGGGATCTAGGTTGGGGGAAGATTTTATTTTTGAATTGGGATCTAGGTTGGGGAAAATTTTATTTCTGAATTGGGATCTAGGTTGGGGGAAGATTTTATTTCTGAATTGGGATCTAGGTTGGGGGAAGATTTTATTTTTGAATTGGGATCTAGGTTGGGGGAAAATTTTATTTCTGAATTGGGATCTAGGTTGGGGGAAGATTTTATTTTTGAATTGGGATCTAGGTTGGGGGAAGATTTTATTTCTGAATTGGGATCTAGGTTGGGGGAGATTTTATTTTTGAATTGGGATCTAGGTTGGGGGAAAATTTTATTTCTGAATTGGGATCTAGGTTGGGGGAAGATTTTATTTTTGGATTGGGATCTAGGTTGGGGGAAGATTTTATTTCTGAATTGGGATCTAGGTTGGGGGAAGATTTTATTTTTGGATTGGGGATCTAGGTTGGGGGAAGATTTTATTTCTGAATTGGGATCTAGGTTGGGGGAAGATTTTATTTTTGAATTGGGATCTAGGTTGGGGGAAAATTTTTGAATTGGGATCTAGGTTGGGGAAGATTTTATTTCTGAATTGGGATCTAGGTTGGGGGAAGATTTTATTTTTGGATTGGGATCTAGGTTGGGGGAAGATTTTATTTCTGAATTGGGATCTAGGTTGGGGGAGATTTTATTTGGGTAGTCTGAAGCAATGTTCCCTCTAAGCTGTGCGTGTTTGAGCGCACACACTAGGGAGAAAAAGTGCACACAGTAATGAAAAAACACCTGTGCAGTGCGCACAAGGAAGAAAAGATGCACATAGTAGTGAAAAAACACCTGTGCAGTGCATACTAGGAAGAAAAGGCCCTGATAGGAATGAGAAACGCCTGTGCAATGCACACTAGGAAGAAAAGGTGCTGACAGGAATGAGAAACACCTGTGCAGTGCACACACCCTTGAAAACCTAACAGCATGCATATGATTTTTCAAAAATCTATTAATTTGCACACAATTGTAATTTTTTTTGCCAAATTTTGCACAGTACGAAAAATGTACGCACACCAGTCTACAAATAGATTAGAGAGAGCATTGCTGAGAAGCACAACTGGTAGATTTTAAAAGTGAATCATAGTTAATCCAGCAAGCGATTCATTGTAATGATGATCATGAGAAACCTAGTAGTAGTGACGACAAAATAACACAACCAATAACAGAATGTTTCCACTGCGACGACGTACTGTCATTCCAAATTTGAATAAGTTTTGCCACCCTTTGGTACAGAACATTTTTATTTTTGCCAGAAACATCTCAAAGCATGTTTACATCATCTCTCCTCTTGGGGGACTCGGTAGTCCAGAGGTATGATGTCGGCCTCTCAACCGAAAGGTTGTTGGTTCAGCCCTGATGGTTGAAAAGTTTTCTTGAGTGAAATTTACAAGTCCCATGTACAGATCACAATACCCTGTGCACGTTAAAGGCCCTTTGGTTATAGACAGGGCAGTCCGGGCAAAATGTAAAATGTTCACAAAACTCATGTGCAAGCAGTCTAAAATCGATTTACCAGTGCACAAAGAATTCGCAATCCATTTTGTGACGTTTTAAGAAACACAAAAATGCATCATCGATGAGACTGTCTAAACTGTGTCTAAACTGTCCACGATATACAGGATTAGAGATTTGTCCTTCAAATGATCAAACGTATGCTTCTTTTGTGTCTGTGTAAATTTCGGAGGCTTTGAACCAATAGAAAGACTTCAGTTACGTACGGGATCCAAACAAACATTTCTGTTTTCTTCTCACCTTGAAACTCTAACCTTGTAAGTCAATGAGCAGACTTGTTTGTTTAGATCTTTCAAAAAGTTCAACTTTAACCTTGTAAGTCAATGAGCAGACTTATTCGTTTAGATCTTTCAAAAAGTTCAACTTTAACTGTGCAAGTCAATGAGCAGACTTGTTTGTTTACATCTTTCAAAAAGTTCAACTCTAACCTTACAAGTCCATTTTGTGCACAACTGATTTTTTTCTTCTTCCATAAACTTCTTTCTAAAAACCAACATAGTTATTAAATTGTAATCAAAGAGGTATGAAGTTTGCAGCCCTATTCGATGATTAGTCAACGTAAAAAATACGTCAGATGGGCTTACATGCATAGTGGTTTTCACTGACGATATATCACAATGACCAGCATAAGAGTCGAATTACACAGTAATGTTATTTCATGTCTCTTGTAACTTTAACAGTTGTTCTGTCATAGACAACAAAGTGTTTCTCGTTAAAATGTCATTGTTTGAGAGAAAGATATTGATTTGGGTTGGGTTTTGTTTTAAATTAACGTTTTCTTTTATCTGTAGGTCTTTATTGGCTTGGGTTTTCCCTATGAAGGACCCGCTGCCCTTGAAGCAATTGCCAACGGAGCCGTTTTTCTCAACCCTGAATTCAACCCTCCTCACAACAGTAAAAACAATAAGTTTTTCAAAAGGAAAACCTACGCATCGAGAAGTGAGTGATTAGAGTTTACGTCAATGTAAAAGTAGATGAGTATACGTCAATGTTAAAGTAGATGGGTATACGTCAATGTAAAAGTAGGTAAGTATAAGTCAATGTAAAAGTAGGTAAGTATAAGTCAATGTAAAAGTACATAAGTATATGTCAATGTAAAAGTAGATGAGTATACGTCAATGTAAAAGTAGATAAGTATACGTCAATGTAAAAATAGATGAGTGTGCGTCAATGTAAAAGTAAATGAGTATACGTCAATATAAAAGTGGATAATTATATGTCATTGTAAAAGTAGATGAATATATGTCAATGTAAAAGTAGATGAGTATTCGTCTATGTAAAATTAGATAAGTATATGTCAATGTAAAAGGGGATAAGTATACGTCAATGTAAAAATAGATGAGTATACGTCAATATAAAAGTGGATAAGTATACGTCATGTAAAAGTAGATGAATATATGTCAATGTAAACGTAGATGAGTATTCGTCAATGTAAAATTAGATAAGTATATGTCAATGTAAAAGTGGATAAGTATAAGTCAATGTAAAAATAGATGAGTATACGTCAATGTAAAAGTAGATGAGTATACGTCAATGTAAAAGTAGATGAGTATACGTCAATGTAAAAGTAGATAAGTATATGTCAATGTAAAAGCAGATAGATATATGTCAATGAAAAAGCAGATGAGTATACGTCAGTGTGAAAGTAGATGAGTATATGTCACTGAAAAAGCAGATTAGTATATGTCAATGGAAAGTAGATGAGTATACGTCAATGTAAAAGTAGATGAGTATACGTCTATGTAAAAGTAGATGAGTATACGTCAATATAAAAGTAGATGAGTATACGTCAATGTAATAGTAGATGAGTATATGTCAATGTAAAAGTAGATGAGTATTCGTCAATGTAAAAGTAGATAAGTATATGTCAATGTAAAAGTGGATAAGTATACGTCAATGTAAAATAGATGAGTATACGTCAATGTAAAAGTAGATACGAGTATACATCAATGTAGAAGTAGATAAGTGTACGTCAATGTAAAAGTAGATAAGTATACGTCAATTCTAAAGTAGACAAGTAGGGTCTGTACGGCCCGTAAAGCCGGAGCTTGATCCCTGTTTCTGTAGCTTGAAACAAAACAGTTATTTATGTAATGTGATTAGATTGGCTTAAAACATCATGTTCATTCTGGTCATTAGTCTAAGCTGTATCAAAGAACTTAGAGATTTTGTCAATTAGTCTGATTGGTTTTGTTTTAATGTTTATATTATAAAAAAAATAAATTAGTTTCTTTAAGGTCATTATGACCCATAGAGCCGGAGCTTATCTCGGTTTCTACCGCTTAGGCGAACAGGTGATATAATCACCTCCTGTACAGGACGCTAGTCTGACTGCAGGTTTTCACTCCCAAGCTAGCGCTTGTACCCATTTGTGCCTGGGTCGAGAGGAGAAAATGCGTTGTTGGGTGCCTTTCCTATGGAACACAATGATGGGTTTAGCTTTACCAGGATTCGAACCGGGGACTTTGTGGTACCAAGTCCGGCAGCCTAACCACTCGGCCAATGATGCCACACTTTATCCTTATATATCCTCTCGAAAACCATAAGTCATTTATGATCATGCCTACTTCCAGGTATCATCCCAGCATCCCTATGCGGAAACCTTCATCGGCCCTCCGTATGTTTTCACACTGAACATCAACAACATGTCAGAGGTGGAAGCCGTTCTCAATAAAATCATACTAAAAGACCAGGTAACAATTGTGCTATCTTTTTGTTTTGTGTTTTTTTTTCTTACCGTTTCTTTGCGATTTCGGTTGATTTGTGCATATGTGAACATAACTTACTGAGTTTTCTGTTTAGATATTTAGATGCTTCATAATTGTGACCAGGGTTTCCCTGTGTGATTTCTTTTGTTTGCGAACATTTGGGCACTGTTTCTTTGTTTGGAGACGAGAAAAGCCTTCAATGAATGAAATTTGCATATGTCCTTTTGCCGTGGGCGGTTGGGGGGGGGGGGGGGGGGGGTTTGCTACTGGTAGGTCTTGCTTATTTCCTTTCATTTTTTCACTTGGATGTTTCCTTTTACTTTACCCTGAGATCACTGCATATGGTGGATGATAGGCCTGGATGAGCCTCAAGAATTACTTGATCGCTCATGATCATGGCTTCCTGATCACTGTTTCGATGCTCAAACAGTGATTAAAATGTTGTGGCGTTGATGATAGCACCAAACAAATTGATCTGTCAATACCTTCCACACATTAGTCTCTGACTACATTAATTCCTTATAATCCCAGTTTGAAAGTGAAATTAACGGCCACCTATCCATACTTTGATTTTAATAATCTGCTCGATGGCTCGTAGCATCGAGCAAGTGTGTCTGTCGATATCTTTATCGCAGCAATCTTCGACTACATTACATTCATTCTAATCCAAACTGACTGAAAGTAAAAAGAACTGTCACTGATACCATTATCAAATAAATGCCTGCTCGATGCCTCTTGGCTGTGATCAGTGATCAGCCAAGGTTTTAGAATATGTGACGACAGGAAGTTGGTGCGGAATGATAGTACTCTATTGTGTTAGTGAGACGGAGCGGGGTTGGGGGAGAGCGAGCCTGTTTTGAGAGGGGCAAGGCTACATTTCTTTGAAAGTGCGGCTCACTCGTTCATCGGTCGGGATGAAGGGGAGGGGAGGAAGAAAGAAGTGACAGGGTTTTGCCAGGATATCCATTCCACCATGTCTAAAAATAGCTATTTGATATTGAGCAATAAGGGCCATTTAATAGGGACTTATTCCTGGTTAGATCCTCTAAGTCAGTGCCTTGACATAAGATAAAAGAAAAGTTACAGTAGGAACTGCCCACTTATGTATTATTGACCCTTTAATAGAAATTAATTTGATCGGCATGACGGGGAAATTGGGATGGTCACAGATACAATGACAGTGTTTTTACTCAATTAATTTCTAGCATCCCCTCTGCATGTCATGTGTCCTGATGAAGGGTATGATTTAGTATGAAGGTGGGTTCATGACATTAAGACCAAAAAGATCTGTAAGTCCTTAAAGGCTAATATACGAGAACTGATCTTGCATTGAGATTGCCAGTAACTCTCACTGTTTGAGATTAACAGTCACCGTCACTGTTTAGAGTAAATCGTTAAAGGCTAATATACAAGAACTGATCTTGCATTGTGATTGCCAGTCACCTTCACTGTTTAGAGTAAGTCATTAAAGGCTAATATACAAGAACTGATCTTGCATTGTGATTGCCAGTAACTCTCACTGTTTGAGATTAACAGTCACCGTCACTGTTTGGAGTAAGTCGTTAAAGGCTAATATACAAGAACTGATCTTGTATTGTGATTGCCAGTCACCATCACTGTTTGGAGTAGGTCATTAAAGGCTAATATACAAGAACTGATCTTGCATTGTGATTGCCATTCACCTTCACTGTTTGGAAGTGTGCCGGTTCATTGTAAACGTAAAATCTCATCAGCGCTTCTCTCTACACATCATTATCACTGAAGTGTCTTTTCTTCCACGTCTACTGGAATCGGTTTGTCTTCATAATGGCTCCTAAATCACGCGAAAACCCAGCTTGGATCTACACGGAAAAGCAAGGCGACATAGTCCTGTGTCTCTCTGTTCCTTCTCTCCGTTTGCCCCATCCGCCCATCCTCATTGATGCTTGTCGCAGTGTTTCTCGGTCCCAGTCACAATCTCTCTCTGTCTCTCTCTCCCTCCCTCACCGCTTGCTTGTCTGTCTGTGATCATGAATATGAAGCATTTGCGCATCTCAACTTTGATCATGTGCGACGCTGTGATCATGATCATAATTCCGAGAACTCAATCACAGTGATCAAATTCCCTTGATCGTTCACTGCTCATGATCAACCGGAAAGCGATCAATGCCCAGGCCTAGTGGAGTAAATTTCAATGAAACAAACAAACGTTTCTCTTAATTCACCCTGAGATGACTGCATATGGTGGACGGGGTAATTTCAATCAATCAATCAAGCAGTTGTTTAGCAGGATATGAAATTTCCAAAGTAAGCATTACTCAGAGTAAGGAAACTGTAAAGGCGCATGTCACACAGAAAAGCCAATCTGGCAATGAATATAGCCACTTTGGATATATGCAAAGCAGGATAGCTAGCATCTGGAGTATAAACATAAACTCAATTTTGAGCTCCTCTATCTCGCAATATCTTACAGAGCTCATACGTTTTTAACTTTTAAAGTCATGAATACAAAGAACAAGCCCAATTTCTTTTCCTTCCTGCGTCTCCAAAAAACTACGAAATGGTTAATTTATTGATACAGAAATTTTACAAATGCAAAAACATTACAATTTGCCTCTACGCACGACCTGAGCCAAACGGCTAGCTTAGTCTGAGTAACTAAATCTAGTAGAACGCTGTGAGAGTTAAAACACTAGAAAGTTCTAATGCGAAATTGAATGGGTTTTTCTTGCGGTTTTGCTTTGGGTTTTGTTCCTACTTTTCAGTCGCTCTACCATGAGAAAATGCAAAGGAAGCAACAATAAGTAAATACCAGGACACGTTGCGTGTTTGTTTGTTTTTTTCTCTTGACGTGTATTATTTTACTTTCACCCATTTATATTTGTCACTGATGCCTTAGCTCTTTTTTGCACGTTGGGGGACTCTAGTTCCAGAGACAAGGTATCTGCCTCTCATCCCAAATGTCATGGTTTCAAGCCCCACCGATGTTTGGACATTGTTAAAGATCCACTGGCTGTTTACAATGCAATCCAGGCAAAAACTTGAAAATCCTACCTAACCCCCCCCCCAACATCGGATCAGCTCGGTTCTCAGTTGTGGATTATTGTTGTTGTTGTTGTAGCGCTTGGACATTTGTCCTTCAGTCCATTGTCATGTAGTGGTATCTGCAGGTGTTTTCCATCTGTTGCAGGGTTCCATAAATGGTGTTCCAAGTACCGGGTTCCTCAGGGAGTAGTGTTTCGTGTAGGTCTTTCAGTTTATGATATTCGAAAAGGTGATGGGTCACAGTTTCAGGGGGTGGTCACAAAGAGGACACACTGGGGAATGTTCAGGTTTAGTTGTATGTGGTGTTGTGCTGTATTCAGAGCCTGAACATGGTGACTCGGGTCTTTTCATTTTAATTAGTTGATGTTGTCATTTGTTTGTGGATGTGGGTAAATCAAATCAAATCAAACAAAATGAAATCAAATCAAAATCAAATCAAATCAAATCAAATCAAAATCAAATCAAAATCAAATCAAGCCTTGCAAGTATATGGGGCTTCTGCCATTGCATTATGCGTACTGTAAACCAACACAATGTTTCTGTCTCTCCGTTCTCGTTACAGTACACCCCATACTTGCCCTTTGAGTACACAGAGGAAGGCATGCTGCAACGAATGAACGCCTTCATTCAACACCAAGACTTTTGTTCCCATTCCAAGTCACATCCCACATGGCCGCCCAGAGATGCGGTCGACTTTCTGTTTGCGAAGACAGGCAAGTCCTGCAAAGATGCCTGTATGGAGATAGGTGAGACTCTCGTGTGGGGTGGGGGGTGGGGTGGGAGTTGAGGAGTTCTGGCTACGTGACCCTTTAGAAGATATAAATGGGTCCATAATCCGTATTCTCGCATAAATGCAGGCTAACCGGCTACATCATTTGTCCCCCAGCAGGCCATTTAGTACACACGCCTGTTAGCTTTTTGTACTAACACCTCTGACAAGATCTTTCTCTACCTATAGCTGAGTACTCATTCACACTGTCAAGTGAGGAAAATAGAGTGAAGTACCTTTCAGAAATTTGCAGATAAGTTGTTTACTCTGTTCTCTTATTGCATCGATACATTTGTAATTTATATACATTTCACACCTTCAGTGTAAATTTTTGGCTTGATTGATACTTCCTTCATTCATTCTCTATCATTTCTTCTTTCTAGACCCAGTGAGATATAGATCTAGTCTTATAGTTATCCTATTTTTTCGTTCTTGTTTCCCATACTCAAACCTCTCTCTCTCCCTTTCTTTCTTCCCTGCCTTTTTTTCTTCCTTTTTCTCCCTCTCTCTCTCTTTCTCTCTCCTTCTTTCTATGTCCTTCTCACCTTTTATTACTTTCTTATTTTCATATTTTTATTTCATTCTAGATCTGAACCTTCCATTCTCGCTCATTCTTCACATCCCCCTAGCCCACGTTTCTTATCACCACCGTCTTTTTCCTTCTTTCTTTCTCCTTTCTGTTTTTCTTCTGACATCACATTGTGTGATGCCTGAGGTAGTACTTAGATCTAGATTCTAGATATTTCTCGTTTGTGCCAGCTGTGGGGCTTGAACCAGTGTCGTCGTGATTGCAATACCACAACGCTAAGATTCAGCTACAACGCCTCATAGTTTTAACGTTTAAACCAACAAAAAATGGCACACCTAAAACCCCGCTGAAAGTTCAAAGGGACAGAAATTGACATTTGCCAATATGTAGGCCCACAATATTCAAGCCAACAGAAACGAATAATTTATGACACACTTCTCTTTTGTTAGCTCTAAATGATGCTATTCTAAATTTAAAATAAAATACAAGATCAAAGGTCAGGGCCTCATGTGACCAACTGAAAGCACAGACCAATCCGCATTCTTTGCGAAGATCGGCTGGCAGGAGGTCAGAAATGTGTAAAACAAAGAGGGTTGCTACAGCGGAGAGAAAGTTGAACATACGGAGCAAGATGGCTGCTGCTTAATGTCAACACGAAAGGGTTAAAGATAGGGTATATATTGTTCTTGGTTACATTTTCTGGATATGCATTGGGATACACCCTAGGGATTTCAGGAGGAGTTTTTGATTGGAAAAAGATTGTTTTGCCTGTGTTCCACAAAATTTTTTATTGTTACTTCATCCACTAATTTCTCGATTTCTGATCATTACAATAAAAGGCCTGCATAACTTCAGTATCGAGTACTACGTAATAATCCTGCGTAACTTTAGAATCAAGTATTAATTTGATCTAATACTTGTACTTGATATCACCCGTAACTGATACAGTGGTTTCTGAGATAACCACGGTCTAAGTTCAGGAGACCCAACTTTATAATAAAGAGAAATCATAGTCCAACATTATTTACCAGCATGCTTGTATACATATATATAACAGAGATTACAGTAATAAGTATAAACTATCAAAGTGTCTTTGAGTACGAGGCGTTGTAGCTGAACCTTAGTGTTGTGAGCTTGTAATCATGACAACACTGGTTTTTGAGCCCCACGGCTGGCACAGGTGGGGGTTTTTCACAACGTTGCACTCCAAGTAAGGAAAGGTACTTCTCTTCACTATGCTTTCCTCATTTGACTCAGGTGTGAATGAGAACCCAGCTATAGGTAGTGAAAGATCTTGTCAGAGTGTTAGTAAGAAAAGCCTTACACGCTTGTGTACCGTATATTCCCCTGAGAGTTGAGAAGGATTTTGAATGAAATGGCCTGCTGGGTGATGAGTAATGTACAGTCGGTGAGCCTGCACTTGTGTGGGGATGAGGACCATTAATCCATCTTTATCTTTATATATCAATGCTGAAAATCGCAAACCATGTAAGTCTAAAATAAGTAACAGCTTTTTTTTTTCGCATGTTTAACATTAGGAAGCCCCTATGCTTCGTCTAGTTAGGATTCCATGCCACAAGAACCAATAAAAACCTGTATAATAACCATATGAGCAATCAGTGTATCCCTATTGGGTCTAGTTTTTGGCATTTGCACACCGTGTTTGTTTCTGAAAATACACTAGATTAAAATGTGCAGTATCGTTTTCTTTGATTATCTCAAAGGATTAAAAATTTGACTTACACGATTACCGACTTTCACCGTTGATATTATATTTGCATGACTTCAAGCTCATAGTTTTCTCATATACTTTGTCTAGTTTGCTCTATAAATATAATATACTTTCTCTAATTTCCTGTATTTAAACAATATTAGACTGTCAAAACCCGCTTTAATTTTTGTCGAGAGGACGCGAAAGTTAGAAAACTAGATCTACACATTTGTCTGCTCACATCATGAAAAGTAATCAAATCTAGATATTTTATATCACTGTAAACGTTATTCATTTTTTTATCGTTTGATCACAAATGAACTCATTTTGAAAGCCAGACTGTCTTGTTTTTTTTGTTTAAAAAAGACACATTTCTCTAGTTTCCTCTATATTTCTTCCTAAGGGAGAAAAAAATTGATTGAAGTTAAAAAATGCTCGAAAAAAATAAGCTTTTTTTAGATTTTCGAGGACAGATGTGTATCACTACATAGGCAAATCATTTTTCATGTGCATGCTAAAATTTCATTAGGCTCAAAGCTATGGGATGTTCTTGCGGACATTTCAAACAACCCAACCCTCAACGTCTGCTCACTCAAATCCATAGCAAGCCCAGCCATCAATATGGCTAGCGAGCATAACTGTTTTCAAAGCAATTTAATAGAATGATTGAATTAATTCAAAAACTGAACATAAATTCTAGATCTAAATCTTAAATCTAGATCTAGATTCTAGTCTTATATAGGTCTAAATTCTAGATCTAGTCTTATATAGGTCTAAATTCTAGATCTAGTCTTATATAGGTCTAAATTCTAGATCTAGTCTTCCATAGGTCTAAATCCTAGACCTAGTCTTAGATAGGTCTAAATCCTAAATCTAGTCTTATATAGGTCTAAATTGTAGATCTAGTCTTATATAGGTCTTAATTCTAGATCTAGTCTTATATAGGTTTTAATTCTAGATCTAGTCTTATATAGGTCTAAATTCTAGATCTAGTCTTATATAGGTCTAAATTCTAGATCTAGTCTTATATAGGTCTAAATTCTAGATCTTATCTTATTATAAATTCTAGATTTAATCTATATAGTCTGAATTCTAGATTTAATCTTATATAGGTCTAAATTCTAGATCTAGTCTTATATAGGTCTAAATTCTATATTTAGTCTTATATAGGTCTAAATTCTAGATCTAGTCTTATATAGGTCTAAATTCTAGATCTAGTCTTATATAGGTCTAAATTCTAGATCTAATCTTATATAGGTCTAAATTCTAGATCTAGTCTTTATAGGTCTAAATTCTAGATCTAGTCTTATATAGGTCTTAATTCTAGATCTAGTCTTATATAGGTCTAAATTCTAGATCTAGTCTTATATAGGTCTAAATCCTAGATCTAGTCTTATATAGGTCTAAATTCTAGATCTAGTCTTATATAGGTCTAAATCCTAGATCTAGTCTTATATAGGTCTTAATTCTAGATTTAATCTTATATAGGTCTAAATTCTAGATCTAGTCTTATATAGGTCTTAATCCTAGATCTAGTCTTATATAGGTCTTAATTCTAGATCTAATCTTATATAGGTCTAAATTCTAGATCTAGTCTTATATAGGTCTAAATTCTATATTTAGTCTTATATAGGTCTAAATTCTAGATCTAATCTTATATAGGTCTAAATTCTAGATTTAGTCTTATATAGGTCTAAATTCTATATTTAGTCTTATATAGGTCTACATTCTAGATCTAATCTTATATAGGTCTAAATTCTAGATTTAGTCTTATATACGTCTAAATTCAGATCTAGTCTTATATAGGTCTAAATCCTAGATCTAATCTTATATAGGTCTTAATTCTGGATTTAGTCTTATCTAGGTCTAAATTCTAGATCTAATCTTATAACGGTCTAAATTCTAGATCTAGTCTTATATAGGTCTAAATTCTAGATCTAGTCTTATATAGGTCTAAATTTTAGATTTAGTCTTATATAGGTCTAAATTTTAGTTTTAGCCTACAAAAAGCCATCAGTATTAGTTAGCTCAACGTGAATCGGCAAGAATCAACTGTTTGGACAGGTTTATGATTATGGGGGATTCTCAGTATTTCTTTAAAATGAGGGACTAGAAAAAGCCAAAGTAAATATTGTTTCACTTTTAAAAGTAAACATGGTAGTTATTAAAAGGCGTTCCAAAAGATGAATCAGTTTAAAGACCTGTTGATTGTTAACTCATCATTGTCGGTAACCGATGTACATGCTATTGTTGTATTTGATGGACCCATATACAAATCGCCAAAAGAAATAATCTAGTTGAAACATGGCAGGCAACGAAAGAGGATTCATGTAATAACAGTAGCAGTAATATTAAATATTCATAAAGTCACCTCTAGTGGGGGGGGGGGGAAGTGGAAAATAAGATGAAAGACAATGGTCTGATATAGGTGGGGATGTAAATTTCTTGATCCGTCCATATTTTAAGTGGGAAGCCGAAAGAGGAGACAGGCAGGCAGAGAGAGATACAGAGAAAGACAGTGAAAGGGAGAGGGAGAGAGCGACAGACAGACAGACAAACAGACAAACAGAAGGCAGTGAGGGAGAGAGACAGAGAGTAAAGGCAAAGACAGAGAGACAGACAGAGAGAAAGAGAGAGAGGGAGAGAAATAGATAGAAAGAAAAAAGAGAGGAAAAGAGAGTACACTCAAACATCGTTCAAGGCAATGGTAATGTAAAGTATGTACATTTATTTTTAAAAACGGGTGGAAAATTAAATCTGATCAAACAATGTACACTCAAGCTTCGATATACCACCAGCTGTTCTGCCAGTGGTAACTTTTTCAATATTACAATGAGGGAGATAATCAATATGTGACTAATCAAATAGAAAAATACTATCACTGACAAGACCACACATGATATAATCAATATTTGATTAATCAAAAAAGAAAAATACTATCACTGACAAGACCACACATGATATAATCAATATTTGACTAATCAAATAGAAAAATTCTATCACTGACAAGACCACACATGATATAATCAATATTTAACTAATCAAATAGAAAAATACTATCACTGACAAGACCACATAATATCAATATTTGGCTAATATAGAAAAATATTTGACAAGGATATCAATATTTGGCTCATCAAGTAGAAAAATACTATCACTGACAAGACCACACATGGTATAATCAATATTTGACTAATCAAATAGAAAAATACTATCACTGACAAGACCACACATGGTATAATCAATATTTGACTAATCAAATAGAAAAATACTATCACTGACAAGACCACACATGGTATAATCAATATTTGACTAATCAAATAGAAAAATACTATCACTGACAAGACCACACAGGCTTATTGCATGTGAACAGACGATTGTAGTATTATACATGTATAGTAATAGTAGGGAGTAGTAAACATGGACAGAAACACCCCTAATTTAATATGGATGAGACTTGGGTATGACACTGCTGTGAAGCCTAATTCTCGGCATTCAGTTGGACCCAACCATAGCCATGCTTACCCCACCAATGGATTGTCAGGATGATGCAACCTGGGCCCATGCCGATGCCACTCTTCATTCGGCTGACCTGGGCTTGAGCAGTGGAAGACAAATGCTGTCTCCAAACCTTCAGTGTCCTCATTTTAATAAACAAGAAGCATTGTGTCACTAGTGTCAGTATCATTTCTGTAAATGTAGGAGTACTACGACACACACGTTAGTGATGCTTGTGTGTGTGTGTGTGTGTGTGTGTAGTGTGTGTTTTGCCTCATGACCTTTTGACCAAACCAAACTAGATTCCACTTCTACCCGTTTGCATCACTTCGGAGAAGGGGTGGTGATGCACGGAAGTGGTATAACAAGTTTTATTTTACAATAGTTATTAAGGAACGTTTAGTCTTAATTATTGGCAGATGGTGGTATAACAAGTTATATTTTACAATAGTTATTAATGAACGTTTAAGCTAAATCATTGGCAGATGGCGGTATAACGAGTTATTATATTGTTTTGATATTGTATTGTGCAGATCTGTACAAAGGTAAACAGTTGGCGTGCTTGAGGATAAGTATCACAAGGTTTAAGTATATGCCATTGTATGGGAAAATGCTACTGAAATGCAATGTAGATATATGACAAACAGTGAAGCAAGGGGCGTGTCGGAAGTGAAGGAAAGGATATTAAATAATATGAAATCCTTATAGGACCAAAGACGAGACAAATACTAGGATTATAGACAGAAAACACTCCTGGCCACTATAATGGAACCCGTGACCTCTGCGTGCTACCAACCAAGCTAACTATGCTCCCTGTGCATTCATATTATTTAATGTCCTTTCCTTTCACTGAAGTACAGTGTAGTAGTAGTAGATGTAGTTGTACTGGCAGTAGAAATAGTAATGATGTAGGTTATTGACGGGAGTTGCTGGTAGGTCCTACTTCTTTCTTCCTTCCTCTTCCACTTACCTTCTATCTTGTTGTACAGTTTACTCTGAAGTCACCCTGAGATCACAGACACGGTGGATGGAGAAAATTCAATAGAACAAAGTCAATAATACTCAATGCAGTAGGCAGGCCTGACAGGCCACCTACACACTCATCTTGGTTCTATGAACCCAGGATTTACGTAGAGTAAGAGGGCAGGGGAGAATTGCACTTGAGGATGAAACATATCAACACACAGATTGATGCTTTTGTGTGGGTATGTTTGGTCCGCCGCTTGCATCACTTTGGGGAACGAGGCGGTGATGCACAGTGGTGGTAGGTATAGCGAATTGTATTGTACAATAGTTATGAAGGAACGTTAATGCCAAATAATTGGCGGATGCCGATTACATTCGTTGTTTGTACACTATCTAATCCGCACAAAGGTGAACAGTTGGCAGTAAGCGAGAATAATTACGGTATAGTTAGAGGCAGTATAGTGAGGGTTGAGTGTACAGTCTAATATAATACATGTATGTTACTTTTAAGCAAGTACTTTTAATCAGAGTGGTACTAAGGCTAAAATTACTACTTAAACAGTACTTCATATATGTATATAATAGGAGTTTAATTTGATGGCCATGAAACATCCATTACCAACACTTACTGTTGTTCTTAATCAAATAGTACCATTTTAAAGTAGCTATTCTCTTGTAAAAAAAAATTAAAGAATGTATATTTAATTATTTACATGTGCAAAATGGATGTTTGAAAGTCTTTTTACTTTTTCCACCTAGTGCCATGGAAACAGAATATTTAATGACCTTTCCTGTCTTGGGTCAAAAAGATTGGAAACCCATGCATAATTGCCTTATAATGCAGAAACCTAATTATACTTAAATAGTGTAATTTATGTCTTTTCCGACCTTATACTTGTGCCATGAGTCAATATAAATACCGTGGGAGAAAGAATTTACATTTTTTGTGAGAAATGAAATTTTAAAAAATTGTGTTTATTTTCTAACGAACCAAAATATGTATAACTTGACAACTCCCGGTACTTTTGTTTCTTACGATTGTTTGTTTATGTCATAATCATAGTCAAGAGCTTGGCATGATCTTCAGTTTGATGTCAATATCTAAAAAAACGGACCACAAATAACATCTTTATTATATTTTTTTAAAAACCCCAATTTTTTGAAATTTTGACACCGTGTTCCAAAACACTCATTTGAGCTTTTTGAGGTATCCCAATATGCTTACCATTTCCAAACAAAAATATTGACTTCTAAAAATTTTAAGCTAATCAATACCAGATTGTGTATAACCTCAGCAATTTTCAAATGCCTGACACCACTATTTACATCACCAGGTTGTCCCAAAAGCCTGATGTTTTCACTGTTTTGGAAATTACAAAAAAATGCAACTTTTTTGCCCTTTGAAATCCCTGTAACTTTCTTTAAAAGTTCTTTTAAATTGTTTATTACATGACATACTAATAGAAATATTTTTTGAAAATTTGGGTTATGATAGCCTAATAATATACTTTCTCTAGTTTCCTCTATATAAATAATGTACTTTCTCTAGTTTCCTTTATCTAAATAATATACTTTCTTTATTACAGGTAAAATCTGTGAACCAAGTTACTTTCCAATGGCAAATTCTCAGGAAGCAATGAAGAACGTCACATCCTGCTCAGGCTTTCAGCAAGCCTCCAACATTTACTATCCGGCAGCAGATGTGGATTCAAATGCTTGTACCTTTCAAAGTGAAACTTTATTATTTAGTTGTGTTGGAAGTATGGATAAGTTGAGAAGACTTTGTCCGTGCAGAAATTTCATTCAAGAACAAACAGCCCTGTGTATAGGCTGTGAAAGATGATATTGTTGTATATATATATATGATGTATATATATATATATATATATATATATATATATATATATATATATATATATATATATATATATGAAATTAATTAAATTATGTGAATGTCTTTTTCACTTACAAGGAAGACAGACAGACATACCTCTTCTCCTTCTTTAGTGGTTTACCTAAGGGGAGGAGCGGGTTCTGGGAATGCCATTTTTGCAGAAAATGGGACAAATTTAGTCTATCATTCTAGTGAATAGAGCAGTTCATTCCCGTCATAATGATATCATAAAGAAGTTCAGTATCGATTCTTTGAATTTATACGGATTTTTAGAAACAATACAGGCCTATCTTTCAACACAGCTATTATACAATAAAAGCCAGAAATATTATCTAAAGTACGGCAAGTTGGTAGTCATTTTGATCGCCACAATGAACGCTATCCAAAACAACCTTATTTGAGCATTTATTATGAATATTACCTTAGATCGGCCGGAAGTTACGGAACATATTCCCGCACCTATTATCAAAAGGCACCATCTCAAAATGAGTAAAAAGGTGCTGGTGCACTTGAAACAGTGTCAATAAGAAGTACTTGAAAACCTCTCAAGGTTTTATGATGTTTCAAAGTATTATCCTACTCTTTTCTTAGGTTTATGGGAGAAATTGTATTCAAATAACAGAAAATAAGAGAAAAATACGAATATCTCAATATGTCATTTTTGGACCGTTTTTTTCTAACTTAGTTTGCATTTTTATCCGATTGACTTCAAATTTGACACAAACCTTGCTTTTGATGCATGGAATAAAAGTATGCATGCGTTAGATGTTATTTTGTATACTTTTCAAAAAATGAATTTTTTAGTTAAAAGTCTGATAGATTCGTCCAAACCCATGCATACTTTTGTTCTGTAGATGTAAATGAAGGAGTGTACCAATTTTGAGATACATCCCAAAATAATTGATGCAGATTTTACATTTTGAAAATGCATGTTATTTTAGCGTCATAAATCCAATATGGCAACAACCGACAAAATTTCAGTTTCTCATATTTTCTCCTCTAATTTAGATATGTAGAGCTCAAAAATCAAGGTCCTAGTTGGCTTGCTCTATGGGTTTTCAAAATGGCTTTCCAGAACCCGCTCCTCCCCTTAAGAAAATCCAAAAACGACATTTAGTGCTGTAATAGCAGCCTATAGTGCCCTTACTTCAGGAGAGGAACTCTTGAAATCCATCACCGTTTTGTTATTATCCATTTCAGCTTATGTGCCAGGTTTTCAACAAGATTCACTTTGTATAAAAAGATTTCACTCACGCCTTTCTTTGCATGGGAATTCAATAGATCTACGGTGTGGTGCTGGAGATCAGGTTGATTGAGCAGGCGATGGAGGGGCTTTTGGATTGCAAATTTGTTCATTCTATATTTCTAACCAAGCTTGCAATGCAAATTTTTGTTTCTTACTTTAACCATATCTCCACCTTTGTTTTAAGTCGATAACGTTTGCAAATTGCTTTTTTGTTTGTCTGTCTACGCACTGTTGTTTATGTCTCAGCTGTCTCCAGCTCAAAATTGGATGTGATGAGAAAATCAAGATTCATATTTGTACATTTTTGTCCTTTTTAAAAAAATTCTCACTCTCGATGCGATGTTTTATGATAGTGTCAATTTCGTGGAGTAGAACTTTAAATCTTTTCATTACAAGAGAGTGAAGTATACATATAAATCAAATCTTTTCATTACAATAGAGAAAAGTATATGTATAAATCAAATCTTTTCATTACAATAGAGTAAAGTATATATATAGATCAATATACCTTGTAAAACACGGCTGCTTCCGATTCACAGTATGACTCCCACCAGTTCATGCATAGAAGTACCAAGCTATCATTCCTATGTGCCGAATACACTCTGTGCAGGTTGTGGGAGGGAATTATGCCATTTATTTTGGTTGTATTCTGTATTTAGGTCGACCAGTTTTTGGTAGTTTTGTTTTGATTTGCTGCTTGGGCGTCTGATATTGTATGCCTTTTGATATAATGGTGTTTCATTTCACCTGTTATTTTCGTGGATATTTTAAAACAGCTTTGTTTGGTTTTTTCTTGTTCTACCTAGTTTTGCACTGAGTTAATCTGTTCAACATGTTGTCTGGCTGCTGTATGAAGTTTGTTGAATGTTATCTTTATGTTATGCACAATTGCATTTTGAAAAAAAATCAACGCTATTTAATTTGTAGTTTGCTAATTTTTGTAAATCATCATCAACATCATCATATGCTAATTTTCCCTTTAAGTCTTACAATTTCTATTATTCGTTATTCAAACCATTTCATTGTTCACTATGTTCAAATTTTTTCTTTGTGTGGTTGGCCCGCACCACTTGGGTAAGAGTAATAAAAGATTAGACAAAAATGATTGCAGGGGCTAAGAATGCGTGATGTAGGCAGCTGAGTGGTAAAGCTACAGGGCTTGGGATCATGGCAAAGCTAGGTCCAGCCTAGAAATTAGAATCGACACTCAACACTCAATTTTCCCCACTTGACCCAGGTGTAAATGGGTAGATGCGCTAGCTTGGGAATAAAAACCTGCGTCAGACTAGCATCATGTCCAGGAGGTGATTACCATCACCTGTTCCGCTTCCCGCTACTGTAACTCTATGGACCGTAATGGCCTTGAGAGAAATTTACTTACCCCACTACTGACTTCTACTTAAGAATCAAGGAAACGGATGAAAGATTAAATGAAGCTGAATAAGAAGTATAGAGATCTTAATGTTTTTTCTAGTGATTTCATCCAATCCGTATGATGGTAGAAGAGGTTTTGTTTATTTATCCAAAGACATGGTTGAATTTTGATAATGTGGTTTGGGTTTTGCTACACAACAGTTGTATGATTTTCATTTTCAGCCAGAGTGAATGGTTGAAACCAATGGAGAGTGAGAATAAGATCATTAGTGAATGGTTGAAACCAATGGAAAGTGTGAGAATAAGATCATTAGTGAATGGTTGAAACCAATGGAGAGTGTGAGAATAAGATCATTCCCAATTTCTGTAACGTGAATGAGTAAACTGCAATTATTTCATTATATTTTAAAAAAAAATATTTTCACAATGTCTGAATAGGCATTCCATTCTTGTAAAAAAAAACCCAGGAAATCACAGAGTATTTCCGTTGTCCTCAAATGTTCACGAAAGAAATTCAATAAGACTGCTTTCAATTTAGGTCACAACATAACAGGAAAATTACAAAAAGAAATGCAATGGAAATAATTTTCCTGGTATGTAAATTCATTTTGTGCACATTCACAAAAGGCAATGAAAAAATTGTCATATGCCTGACAAAAAAAATTTCATTTTACTGTCGATTCAAATTTGTGTGTGGACTTGTCAAAGCCTGTCATAAGATGAACATGTTCAAAGTGCGTGTTTGGGGTGGGTTTTTTTACCTAACTCATAGACTACCCAAGTTCTGACACAAGATTATGGCCAAAAAAATTGGGTGCTTTAAAAATTTTTAAACTTTTATATTTGTTGTTATTTTTTCATCATCCTCTAAACACAGTGTCCATAAGAGATCAATCTTTATATTGGCACCAATAAAAAGCTGCTGTGTATCATTAGTTTGTCTAATTGGAGATGAGTGGAATGGAGAAGCTAAAAATTGTTTTGGGAGGAGACACCATTCACGCAATACACTACTTCCATCACTAAATAGATGAAAACTATGATTGGAAAACGATGAGCCGTCAAAACTGATTAAAAAAACAGTGCGTTCTATGATGTTTCTGACTTGTAGATCTACTTTCAGTACTAGTGGTAGTAGTTGTTTTGTAAGTTTGCAAAGAAGACAGGTTAAGTCGAAGGCTGGCACTGCTAGCAGTAAAAAAAAAAAAAATCATAAAATCAACCGTTCACACTTGAGAGCTCATTCCGGTAGGAAATGGAAGTAGAATAATAAGCCTAGAAGATGCTCCATACCATAATCGCATTTACGCAATCTTTCTATAGTTATGATCAGCAACGATATGATTGCACATGTGTGACAATTGTACTATGGCGTGAGTGTAGTGTGATCGTACCTGTGTGACAATAGTAGTCTATGAGCTAAACTGATAGCCCAATGTATTCTGAGCATATTTGGTGAAAATTGGTTGAATTATGAATGAATTTCAAGAATGTACGAAACCTTTGTTTTTTTTTAGAAAATCGCGTTCAAAGTTTTAATATTGTTTCAAAGAATGATGGAGCTATTTGCTAGAAAATACCCTTTAAACCCAGTTTAGGCGCTTTTAAGGTAAAATATTTCGTCAGAGTGTTCATAAATGATTATTTTCACTGAAAATGCAAGAACTCAATTTTCATAAAAATTGACCACAGCTCACATTTTCCCTATTTTCTCGGTTCGAACCCCGTTAGTCTTACGACGGGTTTTGTCACATCCACACAGTTTAAGAAATAGTTTTTGTTGAAAAGGGCTATTTTTTATTTCTTTTCTTTTTCCTTTAGTAAACATGTCAATGCTTTTAAATGCCAGGCAGCCTCTTTGGGGTTTTTTTATTGCACAAAATGTAAACGTAACATCATGTTGCTTGGTACGCATGAAACTTGCAGGTTTTCTTTGGAGGAAGTGCTACTGCTAGTGAAAGGATTGAAAAGCAATTTTACTTTACTGATATTCTGAAATGTCGATTTATTATGAAGTGCATACTGAATGTATATTTTCATCTCCATTAGCTTTATCTACTCAAATACGTCATGCGGGTCAATATCGTCACGTATGTCTCATATTCTGCCCTGCATGAAAAACATGAATGAGATCCTTAATTGCATATTTAATCATGGTGTCCATTTCTACTTACGACTATGTACTTGAAATTGATTTGTTCAGGTACCAATTGTGAAAAAATAATTTACATGAAAGCCTAACAACTTTTTGCAAATCTTGATATTATATTTTTCATTCATCGTTTAGATATAATCAAGTTATTATTTCATAATGCAGTTCTCTCTCAAATTTAAGAGACACCAAAAGTTTATTTTTGTAAAGATTGATTTTTTACCTGTAACATATCATTCTTTTGAAACTACAAAAATTTGCAAAATGCCAAGCCTTCAGCTGTGTAAAGTTCATCAAGGGAAAGGAAATGGGGTCATCTGTAAAGCCTTAGTAGAGAAAGCTAACATGTGCATTGGTTTCAACGTTCTGAAAATCTGAAGGTAGACAAG
The DNA here is from genome assembly GCA_037039925.1 of Doris montereyensis. Classification (NCBI taxonomy): domain Eukaryota; kingdom Metazoa; phylum Mollusca; class Gastropoda; order Nudibranchia; family Dorididae; genus Doris; species Doris montereyensis. The sequence continues at coordinate 195,791 of JAXRKP010000279.1, forward strand.
TTTTAAGATACTTTTTTTGTACACGTTTTAATCCAAACTGCTATTTTTAGTTAGCAAGTTAAAAACATGGCACAGTATCGTATCGTAATACATACATGCCATATTACAGTAGCTCTGCAAAGTGTGAATAGTGTATGAAGTTTATGAAATGCCGACACATTGAAAGGCCATTCACATAAACATACAATGTTGAAAATCTGTCATACTCATTCTACAATTGCTCATACTGTTGTTGATGTGAATTTAACGAAAGATTTATTATGTTTGTTTACACTTCTTTGGTTTTTCAGGGGGGGGTTCTTTTATTTTCTTTGTCTTGTTTTTAATGCCATTTTTTAGTGTGACACTTAAAAGAATGAAAGTTTTTGAGCAACGATTTTACTTTCTGTCAATTTTGTCACAGAATTTCAGAATTTATTTATCATTGCATAATTTAGAAGAATTTTAATTTTAATTTTATTGTAATTTCTTTTCTTGTTCTAAGAGAATCATGCTAAACATACCCTTTAACCACAATATAATTTGAAAGAGCTAATATTTAGAAAGATCATAATTTGTTGTGCTCTGCTCTGTCCCTTGCAAGAGAGCAGCTAACAATTTAACGTTTTGTGGTGAGAGTGAGAAATAATCAAATTCTTGGTTTGGCAAAAATGGCACAAATTTGATTAGCTGCCGGTGTTGACACTGACACATTTACAAACTTGATTAGCTGCCAGTGCTGACACTGACACATTTACAAATTTGATTAGCTGCCAGTGCTGACACTGACACATTTACAAACTTGATTAGCTGCCAGTGCTGACACTGACATGTTTACAAATTTGATTAGCTGCCAGTGCTGACACTGACATGTTTACAAATTTGATTAGCTGCCAGTGCTGACACTGACACATTTACAAACTTGATTAGCTGCCAGTGCTGACACTGACATGTTTACAAATTTGATTAGCTGCCAGTGCTGACACTGACATGTTTACAAACTTGATTAGCTGATTGACACTGCATTTACAAATTTGATTAGCTGCCAGTGCTGACACTGACACATTTACAAACTTGATTAGCTGCCAGTGTGCTGACACTGACACATTTACAAATTTGATTAGCTGCCAGTGCCAGTGCAAATTTGACAGTGCTGACACATTTACAAATTTGATTAGCTGCCAGTGCTGACACTGACACATTTACAAACTTGATTAGCTGCCAGTGCTGACACTGACATGTTTACAAATTTGATTAACTGCCAGTGCTGACACCTGACATGTTTACAAACTTGATTTGCTGCCGTGTGCTGAAACGTTTACAAATTTGATTAGGTGACACTGACACATTTTTGATTGGTGTAGCGACCTGTAGAATACTGACTGCTGAGGCTGACACAGGAGAAGAAAAAGTTTTTTTTTTTTGACACAGGAGAAGAAAAATTTCTTTTATGCAAATTCAGCTGCTGTAGAGAAAAGAGAAGGATGCAATTTCACAGGCCATAGCAGTCAACAGCTCATGACAGCCCGCGTGTTGGCTTTGGCTGCAATAAATATGTTCATTGTGGAAAACAAGATGGTCGCACAGACAGGGTAATTTTGTGCTCTTGAGAACCAGTATTGTAATCAATATTTAAACCTTTTTGTTTTCTTGACTGAGTACGTTGTGATATATTATGATTGTATTGCCGCTTACCTCAATGCTCAGGGTATTCGATCTCGTCAGACATACACCTTGCCTTTATTGTTTTATTTGAAATCTCCAAATCAAAAATTGATTGAATTTAAGAACAGTGCATTTCTGTTATGTTATTTTGACAGGTGTTTATTTTATGTGGTTTCAGATGACAACGGATTTCTTAATTATTATTATTTTTTTATTATTATTATTATTATTATTATTATTATTATTATTATTATTATTATTATTATTATTATTATTATAAATTTGAATGGTCACAGTGAAGACAAGAACTTTATTTGTTACTAACTTTAGTGTGTACGGACATGGTAAGAGCGTTATAATGTAACTGTGCTTCTTTGATCTGATCTCGGCCAGCCAGTAGTTAGGAAGCGGGAGGCAGTAGCAGGCCAGGGCGAGGAGAGCAGAGTGGTGGTCTGAATCTGAGCACGTTGAAAAGGAGACGTCGAGAATGGGGTTGTGGGCTGAAATAGTGATCAGATCAGACGAAGAGATTTGTGGGTGAGAGGTCACGGACACCAAGCTGGCTGCAGGTATGACACATGGTGGCACTAGGCTCCCGGTGATTGCTTCAAGAAGGACAGACACATGGTGGCACTATGGTCTCTGTGATTGCTTCAAGAAGGACAGACACATGGTGGCACTATGGTCTCTGTGATTGCTTCAAGAAGGATAGACACATGGTGGCACTATGGTCTCTGTGATTGCTTCAAGAAGGACAGACACATGGTGGTCAAGAAGGATAGACACATGGTGGCTCTGTGATGGCTTCAAGAAGGACAGACACATGGTGGCACTAGGGTCTCTGTGATGGCTTCAAGAAGGACAGGCACATGGTGGCACTAGGGTCTCTGTCATGGCTTCAAGAAGGACAGGCACATGGTGGCACTAGGCTCCCGGTGATGGCTTCAAGAAGGACAGACACATGGTGGCACTAGGGTCTCTGTGATGGCTTCAAGAAGGACAGACACATGGTGGCACTAGGCTCACGGTGATGGCTTCAAGAAGGACAGACACATGGTGGCACTAGGCTCCCAGTGATGTCTTCAAGAAGGACAGACATGGTGGCACATGGTGGCACTACACAGGGCACTCACGGTGATGGCTTCAAGAAGGACAGACACATGGTGGCACTAGGGTCTCGGTGATGGCTTCAAGAAGGACAGACACATGGTGGCACTAGGGTCTCTGTGATGGCTTCAAGAAGGACAGGCACATGGTGGCACTAGGGTCTCTGTGATGGCTTCAAGAAGGACAGGCACATGGTGGCACATGGTGGCACTAGGGTCTCGGTGATGGCTTCAAGAAGGACAGACACATGGTGGCACTAGGGTCTCTGTGATGGCTTCAAGAAGGACAGGCACATGGTGGCACTGGTCTCTGTGATGGCTTCAAGAAGGACAGGCACATGGTGGCACTAGGGTCTCTGTGATGGCTTCAAGAAGGACAGGCACATGGTGGCTGGCACTAGGTCTCGGTGATGGCTTCAAGAAGGACAGACACATGGTGGCACTAGGGTCTCTGTGATGGCTTCAAGAAGGACAGGCACATGGTGGCTGGCACTAGGCTCTCGTTGATGGCTTCAAGAAGGACAGACACATGGTGGCACTAGGGTCTCAGTGATGGCTTCAAGAAGGACAGACACATGGTGGCACTAGGGTCTCGGTGATGGCTTGAAGAAGGACAGACACATGGTGGCACTAGGGTCTCGGTGATGGCTTCAAGAAGGACAGACACATAGTGGCACTAGGGTCTCGGTGATGGCTTCAAGAAGGACAGACACATGGTGGCACTAGGCTCTTGGTGATGGCTTCAAGAACAGACACATGGTGGCACTAGGGTCTCGGTGATGGCTTCAAGAAGGAAAAGACACATGGTGGCACTAGGGTCCCGGTGATGGCTTCAAGAAGGACATACACATGGTGGCTGGCACTAGGCTCTCGGTGATGGCTTCAAGAAGGACAGACATATGGTGGCACTAGAGTCTCGGTGATGGCTTCAAGAAGGACAGACACATGGTGGCACTAGGCTCCCAGTGATGACTTCAAGAAGGACAATCACATGGTGGCACTAGGGTCTCGGTGATGGCTTCAAGAAGGACAGACACATGGTTGCACTAGGCTCCCAGTGATGACTTCAAGAAGGACAGACACATGGTGGCACTAGGGTCTCGGTGATGGCTTCAAGAAGGACAGACACATGGTGGCACTAGGCTCCCAGTGATGACTTCAAGAAGGACAGACACATGGTGGCACTAGGGTTTCGGTGATGGCTTCAAGAAGGACAGACATATGGTGGCACTAGGCTCCCAGTGATGACTTCAAGAAGGACAGACATATGGTGGCACTAGGGTCTCAGTGATGATTTCAAGAAGGACAGACACATGGTGGCACTAGGCTCCCAGTGATGGCTTCAAGAAGGACAGACACATGGTGGCACCAGGCTCCCAGTGATGGCTTCAAGAAGGACAGACACATGGTGGCACTAGGGTCTCGGTGATGGCTTCAAGGACAGACACATGGTGGCACTAGGGTCTCGGTGATGGCTTCAAGAAGGACAGACACATGGCCTTTGTATTGTCCCCTCGGGTACAACAGAAAATCTCGTCTCCACGAGGCTTTATCACCTTTATGGTAGAATCACTCATATATTCACAATCATTTTTTTTTTTTTAATAAAATATCTTACGTAATCCCGATTTATTATTAAAATGTCTAAAGGCTTTTAGAGCAACTTATAAGGCAACATATTATCGCCTGAGTGATATTTATTTTTTCTTTGATCATTGCCAAAGTATATTAACGTATCTGCCAGTTTTCTTGATTTTCATTAGTTTATATACCAAATTTGTATCCATAACGCCATGTATCTTGCCTCACTAGTAGAGCTACAATACAACAAGTAGATCTACAGTAACATTAGTGTGTTTGCTGCCTTGCATCTTGACGTGTGGGGGAACTCGGTAGTCCAGAGGCAAGGTGTCGGCCTCTCAACCAAAAGGTCATGGGTTCAAGCCCTGTCGATGGTTGAATGGTTTTCTCAACCCAGTTTGGAGTAAAATCTCTCCCCCCCCCTCCCTCCCCCTCCCCCTGGTCCATGTAGGTAGATGGACACCAAGCCCCATCGGAGATGGACGATAAAAAGGCCACATGGGCAGATCACAACACTTTGTGCACATGAAAAAGTCCCTGGCTGTTAACAAGTAGGCAGTCAAGGCAACATTAAATGTGAAATCCTTCCAAAAAAAATCCCGAGATCACATTAATTGTGAGTGTGGGTAAATCAAATTGAATATATAAAAAAATGTTAACATGTAAAACATATTTCCTGTTGCTGATGGTTTGAGGGCAAGTTGCAATTTGATGACTGTCGTAGCTGTTTTGTTTTAGCGTTACATCTTATAAAATGATAGGTGTATTGCTATCTAAAAAGACTTGCAGTTTGAAGATGAAAGTTTTCTACCTGTGCTCAATGAAATGATTTTATTACGTCCGCTGTATGTAAGTGAGGGTATAGGTGGAAAACTGGGTTTGTTTTACATCTCTACAGCAAGGGTTATTGTGCAGCTGTGCTTAGGGTAGGCACTTAGAATGATGTTGGGTTTGTTTTACATCTCTACAGCAAGGGTTATTGTGCAGCTGTGCTTAGGGTATGCACTTAGAATGATGTTGGGTTTTTATGTATTAGTATTCATTCAACTCCTCAATTTGCATGATCTGTTCCTATAAGTATGTACCGCACCAGTACCAGTGCTGGTACGATGACTCTCTAGGGAAAATGTGGTTCTACCATCCATTATCATTGCATCTTGTCTTGTAGTAGCGTCGGTGGCTGACTGGTTAGGCTGCCGGGCTTGGGACTGTGAAATCCTGTGTTCAGACTCTAGCAAAATCTTGGCCCGCCGTTGTGTACCTTGGGAAAAACGCTTAACACGCATTTCCCCGCTCGACCCAGGTGCGAATGGGTACGGTAAAAGCACAAGCTTGTAGTACAAACCTGATTCAGACTAGCGGTCTGTCCAGGAGGCGACTATTATCACCTGTTCCGCTTCACGCTATAGAATCTGGGATAAGCTCCGGTTCTATGGGAATGGGATGTAATGTCCTTGTAGGAACTCTTTACTTTACTTGCAATGCGCCTTTACCCATGCATTTTCTTCTTCTTCTTTTTTGTGCATTTCTTATGTGTTATACGGTGGTACGTTTAAAAACAGGGAAACCAGCCATCAGACATTAGTTTATCTCAAATGTCCTAATGTTGTAAATGTTGTATCAGGACCAGAACATCACTGTAAGAAAGTCAAGTCAAGACAGCAAGCCATTGCTTCCCTACTAGGCAAACAGCTGGTTGAGGAAGTGAGAAAATTATGGCCTTGTGAGACAGCTTGACTCGCCACCTTGCTTGCTTTGTTGACCTTTGTTTGCATGTTTTAGTCAGATTCCTGCTCTATTAGTGTTGGGGCACGTCGTATTGAAATGTCCACATATATAGATATATGTATATATATATGTCCTGAAATGTTGTGTCACACATCAAAGTCGAAACATTTTAATATCGATATTTTGACATTTTATTTTCATAGACAGCAAAAATGAGACCAATGGCGTTAATGGCAAATAATTCGAAAGAAAACAATCTGAAACGTTTGAAGATGCTCTTCTTATTCTTAACATTGGCTGTTATAATAAGTACGTTTGCACTCCTGCCACCTCTGTACTATAGAGCGGCTGTTCTTGAATGCCGGTGAATTGGTCTCAAACCAAAACAAACATTGATTTGATTCTTGTCCTTAATCCTTTTATGCCTATGTGTAACAAGCCCTTCGTATATTCCCTGTCTAGGCTTGCAACGATACGGCCTAAATGTAGTGTTAGGAACTGGCACCGTAACAGTTTTGTACAAGCAAAGATATATAGCCAGCATTTTGTACGGCAGTTTTGTATTATGTCTAAAGTTGTACAGTTCCATATTATGTCTAAAGTTGTAAAGTTTCGTATTATGTCTAAAGTTGTACAGTTTCGTATTATGTCTAAAGTTGTACAGTTTCGTATTATGTCTAAAGTTGTACAGTTTTGTATTATGTATAAAGTTGTACAGTTCCGTATTATGTCTAAAGGTGTACAGTTTCGTATTATGTTTAAAGTTATACAGTTTAGTATTATGTCTAAATTTGTAGCCCGTCGTCCACGAAGGTCTAGTTACGTTTTTCATCTTAGTCCGTCTCAATTGAGTTAACACAAATATATTTAGATATTCCAGTTCATTTCTGATTTCAAGTTATTGTTACTGTGTGTTTAAAGTTGAAATAGGAAGACTGTTATCATTTTTAGTCTTTTTATAGCCATTTATTAATCGAAGAATGTCGCTAGTGTACATTTCAATCAGTTTTCGTTTAGTTATATTTCGTTCAAATGGTTATAATTTTATTTTTAATATTTAAAAAAAAAATTTTTACTATAGAATTAAGTGCAACCAAATAAAGATCCAATAAACGGCGGAACAGTTTCTCCATTTGACACATTCAGGTCTTCTTCATGCGTAGCTTAGCATTCTGTGGTTGGATGTCGCTTCCTGAACCCTCCGGTCGGAAAAGCTCGCGATCCGTCGCCACTCAACTTGCCCCCGTTGTTGTTCAGGTCTAGTCGACGAAATTATCTATGTTTTAGATAAAAATATTTTTCCTGTGTTTTTGTACCTTATTAGCTCGACCTTTGTGGTGTCGGTGGCCGTGTGGTTAGGCTGTCGGACTGGGAATCATGAGGTCCTGGGTTTGAATCCTGGCAAGCCAGGCCAGGCCCGACATTGTGTTCCTTGGCAAAGACACTTAACACGCATTTCCTCACTCAACCTAGGTGCGAAATGGGTACAGGCACTAGTCTGGGAGTGAAAACCTGCGTTAGACCAGCGTCCTGTCCAGGAGGTGATTATTATCACATCTGTTCCTTCCCACTTCACGCTATAGAAACCGGGATAAGCTCCGTCCGGCTCAATGGGCCGTAAAGGCCTTGAAGGAACTTGACTTGCATCAACTGTTAGCATCAATGTATTATCTGTATGAGTTGACTTGTTCAAATGGTTTCTTACTTCCATTACAATAGTATGATGTGGTTGAGAGAGATAACGGAACGGGTTCCCTTTGACGTGTTCGGACTGAGATTCTAGTCATCAAAAATACCTACGTAGATATTGTTTTAAAAAAAACTAATTTTCTCGATGCATTTTGATGATGCTCATGTCTACCCATGCTTAACATGCTCTCTACTCATCCCACCTACTGCTTTGTAGAATTTACAGAGGTCTGGTTTAAAAGTAGAAGCTGTCTATCATGATCACCACACAATTGGCCGCGCTTCCGTTATAGTATGATTTACATGTGATATATATATATATATATATATATATATATATATATATATATATACATTATTATTATATATAGAGAGATTTTTTGAGAATGTCTTGTAGACCCACACATGATATTATTGGATTGCCGGGGATGGGCGGTGGGGCGGGGAGGGGAAGCTGAAAAATGATTTATTCTGTCGTTGTAGAATGACATGTCCTCTTCCTATGTCACGCTAGAGGAATCTTATTCAAACCATTATCGCTTTCATGACTTCAAAACAGTATTAATTGCCATTGAAATACACATGGAAGCATCACATCAATGTTGCTGATGTTAATTTCAAAAACTATTTTGCTAAAAGATGTTTTTGTCATCTCTGTCATATTTGTCATCTCTGTCATCTTTGTCATCTTTGTCATCTCTGTCATCTTAGTCATCTCTGTCATCTCTGTCATCTTAGTCATCTCTGTCATCTCTCTCATACTTTTTCCTCTGCACCTCCAGTGAAATTTCCTGTTTTTTTGCATCGTTTCTTTTGTGGCTTCAGGATTTTGCTTCTTTGTTTTCTTTCCTGTTTTTGAAAAAAAAAAAAAATTTGGCAGGGGAGGGGGGGGATAAATTTTATTGGGTGAATATTGGTAGGTCCTACATTCTTTGAGGGGTTTTTGTTGCTTGGTCTTTTTGGGTTGTTTTTTTTTCTGTGGGGCATCCTGTCCAGGAGATGGTTTTTATCGTCTGTTCCGTTTCTGCTGCTTTTGAAATCGGGATAAGCTCCGACCCAACGGGATAAGCTCCGACCCAACAGGATAAGCTCCGACCCAACGGGATAAGCTCCGACCCAAAGGGCCAGAATGGTCTTGAAGGGATTTTACTTGCTTTTTTTTTTTTTTTTTTTTTTACTCGATCAAAAGGGAATGTATGCTGATACATGCTTACTCTCGACAGCAAAAAGTTATAAATACCATACTACCAAGGCACGACCACTGGCCTCTTTCTTGATGGTAAAACGTTAAAGCTATCGGGACACAACCAGGATTCAATCCCTTTTTAAAAATATATAAATTTTACCTTTTGCTTTCCATTATTTCTTTCATTCACCGATATCACATTGATTGCTCATATCATTCCATAATATTAATTCCTGAATTACGCAACGTATTTAACTTTGATAATATACAGATGGCTTTCTTTACTTCACGTTTCATCGTTTACCCTTGTGTGAATGAATGTAGTATAATATACTCATGTTTTCAGTCTATGATATCAGGCTTTTAAAAAAAAATGTTTTCCAAGCTACTATAATACATTGCCTTGATTGAGAGTATCAAGACTTTGGTCGTGATAGCATTTATCATGGGTGGTGTGCATTACTCTATGTTATCAAAGCAATGTAAAGCCCCCTCTTCTGTATGCATTCTCGTTGCTCTGTGGTAAGGTGCCTGTGGGCGGTTTGGTGTGTAAGATCGGTAGGATTTTTTTCCTTTCACTCTTTCACCTATCTTTTTACTTGCTGTTTTCTCTTAATTCACCCTGAGGTCACCACATATGATGGAATTGGTAAATGTTAATCAATCAAGCATTCAATCAAACAATCAATCAATCAAAGCAAGTGCCCTAAATCAGTTGCAGCTTTTCCTGTAGTGTATGCCTTGGATGATTGAATGTGCTGTACAGAAGAAAGATGCACACTACACACACACACACACACACACACACACACAGATCTGATTTATCTGTTGTTTTACCGTCACCTTAATTTTGCATTTAGATTTGTTGCAATCTGGCATTGTATCTCTACTTTTCTGTTTCATTCTAAGTTTTAGTTATCCCATATAGGGATATGGATCAATAATCCAATTTTTTAAAATAATTTTTTCTCCATATTTTTTTTGTAAGTCACGCATGTATTGATCACGCATGTATTGACCGAGGATGCTGTTATCGTTTTGTTGTTGTGATTCCTCACTTTTTATTCGTAAAATTGAAAGGGGTCATATCGATAGTGTGCCTATAAAAGTCACAAATTACATCAATTAGCAATAATGCCAAAAACCATGAACTGGCACTGTTGACTTTGGGAATTTCAAGTTTCAAACGGCTGTAAGTGTGATGTATTATACTCATCTTGTCATTTTGACAGGAAGCATCATTTCCTTTTATTCCCTAGGACTATCTTTCGGTCTCATTGTTCAAAAAATGGACATAATACTGTTCAACTGACCCCTCCAGTTGCCGGTGGATTTCCTTCTCAGTGTTGGCGGTTGGCTGATGCTACTGGTGGGTTCTACTTCTTCTGGAACCTTCTCTCACTTGTCTCTCATCTTGCTGTTTCCTCTTGATTCACCCTGAGATCACCACATGCGCTGGACAGGGTAAATTTCAATTAAGCAAACAAATCCTTCTCTATGCCTTTATCATTCTGAAGAGGAAATATTATACTTCATCATTGCTCTTCATTATTATTATTATTATTATTATTATTATTATTATTATTATTATTATATTTTTATTATTATTTTTTATTAATTATTATATTATTATTATTATTATTATTATGAATATTATTATTAATATTATTATTATTGATTATTATGATTATTATTATTATTATTATTATTATTATTATTATTATTATTATTATTATTATTATCGTTGTTATGAACAATTATTGTATTTTTATTATTATGATTATTATTGCGATCATCATTATATCATTATATATCATTATTATTATTATTATTAGTATTATTATTATTATGATTATTATTATTATTATTACCACTATTATTATTATTATTATTATTATTATTATTATTATTATTACTATTGTTATGAACAATTATTTTATCTTTATTCTTATTATTATTATATTTATTATTATTATTGTTGTTGTTGTTGTTGTTGTTGTTGTTGTTGTTGTTGTTGTTGTTGTTGTTCTTAAAATTATTATTATTATACTTGAACACTCTGTTCATAACCAATTTATAATGATTCAAATTAATTTGTTGTGTTTGTCTTTTTTCACTATCAATACTGCCATATGTATGATTATATTAATATTACCATTCAATGACCTTTGACCTGCCCTAAAGTGGGTGCAGGATCTGTTGTTATCATGTAAATTAATATTAAAAGCCAATGTAGCAAGAAAATGATGACTATAATGACTTGACCAAGAATTTCCATAAACCTACCTGCTTTATCAGCATTCTCATTCCTAAATGATGTGAATGTGAGTGCATGTGTTTGTGTGTGTGTTTGGTGTGTGTGTGTTCAGTGTGTGTGTGTGTGTGTTAAATCGATGTCGTTGTGTTGTTTCTGTACATGTGTTGGTGTGTTCCCTTTCATATGTTTATGAGGCGTTGTAGCTGAACCGTTAGAGTTGTGAGCTCGTAATCACATCTTCACTAGTTCAAGCCCCATGGCTGTCACAGGTGGGTTCTTTTCACAACGTAGTCTAAGGAAAAGTACTTCATTCTACTTTCCTTACTTGACTCAGGTATGAATGAGTACCCAGCTATAGGTAGTAAAAAATATCGTAAAAGTATTAGTACGAAAAGCCTAACAGGCTTAGGTACTGTATGCTCCTCCGGGAGTTTAGGACTTTGAATAAATGACCTCCTGGGGGAATAAATGATGTACAGTCGATGAGCTTGCACTTGTGCGGGGATACAGACTATAAATCCATCTTTATCTCTATTGGTAAGAGGTGGATGGGGGTGTTTACTGTTGGTAGGTCCTACCTCTTTCCTTTCACTTTTTTACTTATTCGATTATGATATAAAAGATGTAATCTAAAACTCAATTATTATACTCGATACATTTTATGAGAATGAGAACAAGACGAATAACTCCGACGTAAAACATTCATTGATCTCCCCTTAGCTGAGCAGCTTGGTCGGCCAGCCTCTCTTTTTATCGTCCATCTCTGAGTGATCTAGGTGTCTACCTGAACCAGGGCTCCTCATTAATAAAGACTAAACAAAAGTTACCTGCCTTGGATATGCACGTGCACCAGAGGAAAAACTATTATTGACGCAATACAATTTCGATTGGAATCCAGAGATACATTGTAGAAATACAATTTTTCAACACGTTTAGAGAACATAATAGATATTTGTTACTTTGAATCATCAATACCAAAAAATAGTTACTGAAATAATGTGTCGGAAAAGGAGAAAATTGATATATTTTTGGTAAGATAGGCTTGTTAAACACCTACTGCTAGTATGTGAAACCACTACCCTTCAGCGCCATGTACGAATATTACGCTACTGGCCTTTGCATACAGTTGTTAGATGGTCTCGAACAGCTTTTGTCCCCATGTTTATATTGTTTCATGGTTTGCCCACAAAGTGTTTTGCCAAACCCTGTCAAATGCTTTCTTGAAATCATTGAAGGCATAGTAGGTGTCCTGTTGGCATTGTGAGTATTTCTCGCACAGAACTATCACTCAGTTTGAAAATGCGTCAGGCGACACCCAGCCTGTTCTGTAGCAATATATTTTGTTCTGCTTGGGGTTGCAGTTGCCGTCTGTTGAGAATAATCTTCAACGTTACTTTGCTGGCATGGGTGATGAGGTTGATTGATCTATAGTAGGGGTTCTGAGACCTTTTTAGGCCACCCCCCTCCCATTTTTTTCAACATCTACGAATCAAGAACACATGTTAAAAAGGACACATATTAGCTGGGGTTTTTTTCAAGTTGAATTTGACGTTTTGTTGAGGAAATATACATCGCAGGTTGGCTTCACGGTCGAGTTTGTTCCGAACTTTCGTCTTTACATTTACAAATGCAGAAAAGCTACTTTCACTCGGAAATCGTTGAGAGGCATTGCTTCCAAGTAATCTTTTTGCTGTGGAGTTGCAAGTAAATTGTCAAGCAGAATGTCCTTGTTTATGTGAAAGAGATTCCTAGTCATTTGCCATTCTGGGTTTTCAACGCTCTCCATGTCTGGAAAATACCGCTCAAATTCTTATTTCAAGAGCTTGAGGGGGTCTTCCACTTCGGCCTTCAATTCGTCCTCCGTATCAATCTGGATTTTTTTTTTCGAAGGCTGTGTCGTCATTGGAAAATGAAGCCGCGTTTTCCCTTTGATTACGACCAAGCCACAGCCCCAGTTTTGCGTCAAAAGCACAAATTGTATCGTGGTGATCCATGCGGTTGCTAATCCTTTTCTGAATGAGCCGACTAGGGCCACGCAGGGCTTTGAAACTGTCGACCGGGTGTGCCTAATGTCAGTTGAAACCCCTCTGACATGAATGAAAGCAGGAGATCATGTCTTCCCTGAGATTCGAGGAAAGTTGCACTTTCTCCCTCAGCTTGTGATAAATACGAGCCAACATATTATCTTTCGATAATCATCGAACATCCGTGTGAAACAGCAGAATTTCATGATTGGAATCTTTATCCTTGCACATCATAGCAAACCACCTCGACAGTACTTGCTTTGTCGTAGTTGACGAATCGTATGGCAATGTCCAGCTTGTCATCTACTGCAGCAGGAAAAGTTCTTGAAGTCATAGCTTTCCTATGGATTACACAGTGACTTTCGACTGCGTTCGGTCTCCTCTGCTTATTCCTGGTAATGAGTCCAGTGCATTGAAGCGGCGCTGTCATCCTAGGGTTAAGCATTGAAGCATTGAAGCGGCGCTGTCAGTGCATACACCCTAGGGTTATCTCCTTTTTCATTGAAGCGGCGCTGTCAGTGCATACACCCCCAGGGTTATCATGGCACAAGCATTGAAGCGGCGCTGTCAGTGAATACACCCCAGGGTTATCTCCTTTCATGGCACCGCAGTGAATAGCATTGATTGAGCGGCGCTGTCAGGGTTATCTCCTTTCATGGTGCATACACCCCAGGGTTATCTCCTTTCATGGCATCGCAAGCATTGAAGCGGCGCTGTCAGTGCATACACCCCAGGGTTATCTCCTTTCATTGAAGCGCTGTCAGTGCACACCCAGGGTTATCTCCTTTTCATTGAAGCGGCGCTGTCAGTGCATACACCCCAGGGTTATCTCCTTTCATGGCATCGCAGCCCAAGTCCAAGTACGAGGCAGTAGCTTTATTAGGCGAAATATGACAATAAGTGACAACGCCACTAATAAAGACAGAACAAACATGTGACATTTCGGATATAACCCTTCGTCAGACAACAAACGAGAAATATCTAGAATCTAGATCTACCTCAGGCATCACACAATGTGATGTCAGAAGAAAAACAGAAAGGAGGAAGAAAGAAAGACAGTGATGATAAGAAACGTAGTAGATGGGGATGTGAAGAATGAGTGAGAATGGAAGGGTCAGATCTAGAATGAAATAAAAATATGAAAATAAGTAAGCAATAGAAGGTAAGAAGGAGATAGAGAGAAGGAGATAAATTTTTAGTAGTCATTTCTGGGGTCGGCAGAATACCATTTCCTCTTCAATTGAAGTGTATCCAACAAAACGAACGTAGACCAGCAAGTGAGCCAATAATTCGGCAACACCAATTGTCTCATGAATGGTGTAGAAAGGATAACGTGGAATTCGATATCCTCTGCGAGTCCATTGCGATGGTGTTTTGATCGTAAAATGGAGAGAGAAACATTCGCTAGCTTCTTGTTTTCAGCTCACCAAACACACGACTAGCTCTTTTTACTTTAAGAATGCATCATTGCATGGTTTGATCAATGTTTCGCCAATACTGTGAGATTTCTTTGCCCTAGCGGTCACGTGAGCGATTTCTTAAGACGCGTCCACTACTTCAGCAGATGAAGATTGGTGAAAGTTTTCCTCACCGACGATCTTTACTTTCTTAAAAAGATTTAGATTCTAAGCCAAAAGTCTACATCATTAGCATTTCATCATCAGTGAACTCTTGGCGACACTCCCCCCCCCTCTTTAATTATTTCCGCCATGCCTTTATCTCCCTCCTTTCTCCGCCACACCCTCCACACTTTCTTATTTCGGTCGATGCACGCGTTTCCAGTTGGTTTGGTGATTTAGATTTGCGAGGAATTGCTGTTTCTTGTGGTTAGAGTTGTTTATTCGGGGTTTGTGATTTGGCATTAGAGTTGCCGAATCCAAGTCCATTGAATGTCGTTGCTCAGGTCTACCTCCCAGTCAATTGCCCAATCTTTGCGCCCCCCTTGTGGAACCTCCACACACCCCCCTTAGGAGGGCACCCCCTCCTCCAGTTTAAGAACCCATGTCTTATAGTTTAGGCTGAATAGAAGACAAACCATTCTGTCACATATAAATATAAAGTAAGAAATAATGGACGCAGTCGTCATCAATACAACACTCAAGCACCGTCACAAATTCGAGCGAACATGGACAGGGAGAGGAGAGACGGGAAACAACACCAGGATACTTGTGTATGTCATAGTGTCAATGACTTTGAAGCAAACACAACACGAAATACAAAAACACAACACGAAATTCAAACACACTGGCCGATTTGAATCAAACACAACAGGAAATACAAACACAACACGAAATACAAACACAACACGAAAAATACAAACACAACACGAAATACAAACACACTGGCCGATTTGAATCAAACACAACACGAAATACAAACAAAACAGGAAATACAAACACAACACGAAATACAAACACAACACGAAATACAAACACACTGGCCGATTTGAATCAAACACAACACGAAATACAAACACAACACGAAATACAAACACAACACGAAATTCAAACACACTGGCCGATTCGAATCAAACACAACACGAAATACAAACACACTGGCCGATTTGAATCAAACATAACACGAAATACAAACACACTGGCCGATTTGAATCAAACACAACACGAAATACAAACACACTGGCCGATTTGAATCAAACACAACACGAAATACAAACACAACACGAAATACAAACACAACACGAAATACAAACACACTGGCCGATACAAACACAACACGAAATACAAACACACTGGCCGATACAAACACAACACGAAATACAAACACAACACGAGATACAAACACAACATGAAATACAAACACAACACGAAATACAAACACAACACGAAATTCAAACACAACACGAAATACAAACACAACACGAAATACAAACACAACACGAAATACAAACACAACACGAAATTCAAACACACTGGCCGATTCGAATCAAACACAACACGAAATACAAACACAACACGCAATACAAACACACTGGCCGATTTGAATCAAACACAACACGAAATACAAACACAACACGAAATACAAACACACTGGCCGATTTGAATCAAACACAACACGAAATACAAACACACTGGCCGATTTGAATCAAACACAACACGAAATACAAACACAGTGACCCAAGTCCGAAGAGAAATAAAACTCCTCTTGTTGAGAATACACCATCTCACAAACCAAATTACTTCTTCACCAGCTATGTTAGCTAACACAATGCATGGTACAACAATGGATACCTGGACACTGCCAGATTGATGGGAATGAGCGTGCATATAAACTCGCAAAGAAAGGTTCGAGTAGGCCCCAGGAGTCTCATTGACCTTCGAGGAATGAGTACAATTACCCCATTCACCAACTTGACGGAAAGTCCCAGGTCACATTATTCAGAATCGGGACTGGGGCATAAATCGTCTCCTTCAATCTGTACCACTATTTGAAACTGGACGTTGGGAAATCAGAAGGGTGTGAGTGTGGAGCGTCCCACCAGAACATTTAGCATATTCTCCAGCAGTGTCCGCTCCACACATCGGAGAGAACTGTCGAAACAACTCTGGAAGAAAAACTCTACAGCCCTATGAAGCCCACAGAAGACTATGCACTTCATGGATATAATCCGCATCCTGATCTGACCCAATTGCAGAGAGATTGAGCTAGAGAAGAACAACAAACCAAATATAAAGGACCTAATCAATTAAACGAAAAGCGTAATAACCCAAAGTCAATGCAACTGAAAGTGAAAGCTTTGGCTGTCAACTTTCACGGAATTCACAACAAATTAGCTTGGGTAGCTGAACTACTACACACTTTCAAACCTGATTTTCTGTTTGGTACTGAAACTTGGGCATTAGAGTACTTAGACGAAATGATTAACGATGAGCTTTTCCGTCCATTTGTCAATCAATACAGCTTCTGGCGCAAAGACCGCGCACATGGTTACGGTTGGGCTGTGGTTGGTGTCAAAAACGATTTACTATCAACACTTGAAATATCAATTTGAATCCAGTTGTGAAATAGTGTGGACATAAATTGAAACAATCGGTTGAAAACGAGTAAATCTGGGAAGCCATTATCACACTCAGTACATTGACCTGAACGGTCTTAATGGACTATCTGAATCACTGAACAAACTACACACATTTTTTACGTCTTGCTAGCTGGCGACGTCAATGAGCCATATTGATATATTTGATTGGGATACAGGAGTAATTAAACAATGCAAGCTACAGTCATACAAGAACAGTGAAGAATGCTGTTCAAATCCCTTGATACGATCCATGACCATGGACTTGAACAAATGGTTACGTTTAACACAAGAGGTAGGAATAATAAACTTGACCTGCTATTCACAATTAATCCAACTCTTGTGGACAATATTAATGCAATACCAGGAATAAGGGACCATGACAACTGTTACATTGTCGAAGTCAAACTTCACCTCAGTGTCAATATCAAAACACCCAAATCTCATGAAGTCAGTAAATATAAATAGACATACTTAAACGAGATTGAAAATGACTTAACTTCATACTTCCCCATCTACGCCCGAAAAAGTATATTTAGAAGTATTAACGAAATTTGGACCCCCTTCAAAGCCAAACTTCCTGGACATCCCGAAGAACAGGTTTTAGAATGACGCCCTTTTTTGCTCCATCTTTGATTTATGTAAAAAATTGAGCTCTTGCAGGCCATACGTGTTTGCAGGCCATACATGTTTGCAGGCCATACATGTTTGCAGGCCTTACGTGTTTGCAGGTCATACGTGTTTGCAGGCCATACATGTTTGCAGGCCATACGTGTTTGCAGGCCATGCATGTTTGCAGGCAATACATGTTTGCAGGCCATACATGTTTGCAGGCCATACATGTTTGCAGGCCATGCATGTTTGCAGGCCATACATTTTGCAGGCCCTACATGTTTGCAAGCCATATATGTTTGCAGGCCATACATGTTTGCAGGCCATACATGTTTGCAGGCCATATATGTTTGCAGGCCATACGTGTTTGGCATTCGTTTGATTTTTTCGTTGGTTTTGTCGCTTTCCCCTACAGAATGTTGGATATCTTGATATTGGATGAAAATTGCATGTTCATGTTGAAAAACTTTTGAAATCCTGAAATCAAAGAACGTTCTTTTTAAGAAAAGTTAATTCTTTCCATGTCAGTGATACCATTATGAAAATGTTCTACTCATCCATAATTGAAAGTATTATAACGTTTGGAATTACTTGCTATGGAGCAAATCCCACCCAAAATCAAATTTAAAATATCGACAAGTGTATTAAAAAGTCATCAAACATAATGAAACACAAATTACCATTCTTTGTCGATAGTTAAGAAAGCTAAGTCTATCACAGAAGATCAGACACATCCACTGAACCAAGAATTTAGATTACCAGAATGAAGCAATAGATTGTTACCTAAAAGAACAAAGAAAAAAAGATACAAAAAATCATTTATTCCTTATACAATAAGCTGTTGCAAACTGAGTACAGACGATAACAATGTTCCTCATCATGTGTCCACCTGCATTCCTATTTCCATGTACTTTTCTATGTTAAATTAGATAGAATGTCTGAATGTGAATTTTATTTGTAACGTGACAGTATTACTGTCTCCGATCGAGATAATTTTTTTCAATTTGCCGCTCCCTAACACACCCCTTTGTATACATATTCTAGTTGTGCTGTAAAGCTTAGATAGAAATTTGTTTGTAGCTTTGTAAAATTGTATTATGTGACCAAGTGAATTTTTTTGTCATCAGAGATCAATAAAATTATCTTATCTTATTTTATCAGATAAGATAAGATAAGATGCAAATTTAGTGTCCAAATGTGGCACATTGTAATGGTGTTACAATACCTTCACGTTAATAATATGAATACAACACATTTTTACTATAAATAAATTATTCTTCCCACACAAACAGCTTACACACGTTTAAGCATTATGAAATTAAAACATGTTTATCATAACAACAAAATAATTAACATTCTTCTAATACATGTAAACGTAGTCAGTGCAATGTTCAAAAGAGCGATGATGATGATAATGAAACTGGTGATGGTAGTCATAATAATTTTACATAATAATTTATCGAATCTTATGTTAATTTATCTCATCTTATCTTATCTTATCTTATCTTGATAAAGCATCTGCAACTGCCATGTTTTTACCTGCAGGGTCAATAACAATGAGGTTAAATCTCATAAACCAAATAAGCATTGTTTGGCATCTTATAGGAGTGTCTGTGATGGTTTTTTCTTGCTGATGATCGTAACGAGAGGATTGTGATTGCCCAAGACAGTCAAATGTTCTATACGTATCAAATATCTCTGAAATCTTTCGCAAGCCTTAGTTATGACAAGACATTCTTTCTCGAGTTAAGCATAGTTTATTTTTTACTGAAATTAATGTTCGTGAACCATATGCAATGGGTTTTTAATTTTCCTTATCATCTTCTTGCAGAATTACAGCTCCCAGTCCAAAAGTTGATGCATCTGCACACACTGTTATTGGCTTAGTTGGGTTATAGAACTGCAATGTTGTCACTTGTGTTATTAGTTCCTTGACGTAGTTACTGTGGCCCCCAAATCCAAGCTTGTTTCCCTTCACTAGCAATTGATAGAGAGGATTTAAAGTTTTTTGTCATGTTTGGAATATGGCATACAAGGTAGTTAACCATTTCCAACATTCTTTTCAGCTCTGAGACGTTTGTTGGCTGAGGAAGCTTCACTATTGCTTTCATCTTTTCTGGATCTGGCTTTACTCCATATAATTCACTGATTGCATAACCCAAGAAACTGATTTGATTCTTCCTGAAATCACATTCTTCTTCTTTCAGTTTAACACCTGCCTGTCTCAGACGTTGCAGCGTGTCTGTGACATGGATCTCATGGGATTATTTGCTGTCACTTACGATATAGAAAATTGTTTTTTGGCTTGTAGGAATCTGCGAAATTGTTCCTTGAAATATTTCTGGTGCAGAGCAAATCCTGAAGGGTAATCTCTTGTAGTAAAATCTACCGAACTGCTAATAAATAACGTCGTCAGCTTTGCTGTTTCAAGATCAAAGAGCAGTTGCCAATAGCCGCTGGGTATTTCACGTTTGGTGTAGACTGATCTCTCTGATAGTCTGTGAAGCACACATACGATGCTTGGTGTAGACTGATGTCTCTGATAGTTTGTGAAGCACACATACGATGCTTGGTGTAGACTGATCTCTCTGATAGTTTGTGAAGCACACATACGATGCTTGGTGTAGACTGATGTCTCTGATAGTCTGTGAAGCACACATACGATGCTTGGTGTAGACTGATGTCTCTGATAGTTTGTGAAGCACACATACGATGATTGATGTAGACTGATGTCTCTGATAGTTTGTGAAGCACACATACGATGATTGGTGTAGACTGATGTCTCTGATAGTTTGTGAAGCACACATACGATGATTGGTATAGACTGATGTTTCTGATAGTCTGTGAAGCACACATACGATGATTGGTGTAGATTGATGTCCCTGATAGTCTGTGAAGCACACATACGATGATTGGTGTAGACTGATGTCCCTGATAGTCTGTGAAGCACACATACGATGATTGGTGTAGACTGATGTCCCTGGTAGTCTGTGAAGCACACATACGATGATTGGTGTAGATTGATGTCTCTGATAGTCTGTGAAGCACACATACGATGATTGGTGTAGACTGATGTCTCTGATAGTCTGTTAAGCACACATACGATGCTTGTGTAGACTGATGTCTCTGATAGTTTGTGAAGCACACATACGGTGATTGGTCTAGACATATCGCTGATAGTCTGTGAAGCACCCATACGATGCTTTGTGTAGATTGATGACTGATAGTCTGTGAAGCACAAGTACGATGCTTGTGTAGACTGATGTCCCTCATAGTCTGTGAAGCACATATACGATGCTTTGTGTAGACTGATGACTCTGATAGGTTGTGAAGCATATCTACAATGATTGGTGTAGACTGATGTCTCTGATAGTTTGTGAAGCATATCTACAATGATTGGTGTAGACTGATGTCTCTGATAGTTTGTGAAGCATATCTACGATGATTGGTGTAGACTGATGTCTCTGATAGTTTGTCAAGCACATCTACGATGATTGGTGTAGACTGATGTCTCTGATAGTCTGTCAAGCACATCTACGATGGTTGGTGTAGAGTGATGACTCTGATAGTCTGTGAAGCACACATACGATGGTTGTTGTAGACTGATGTCTCTGATAGTTTGTGAAGCACACAAACGATGATTGTTGTAGACTGATGTCTCTGATAGGTTGTCAAGCATATCTACGATGGTTGGTGTAGACTGATGTCTCTGATAGTTTGTGAAGCATATCTACGATTCTTGGTGTAAACTGATGTCTCTGATAGTTTGGGAAGCATATCTACAATGGTTGGTGTAGACTGATGTCTCTGATAGTTTGTGAAGCACATCTAGGATGATTGGTGTAGACTGATATATCTGATAGTTTGTGAAGCACTTCTACTATGATTGGTTTAGACTGATGTCTCTGATAGTTTGTGAAACATATTTACGATGGTTGGTGTAGACTGATGTCCCTGATAGATTGTGGAGCACATCTACGATGGTTGATGTAGACTGAAGTCTCTGATAGTTTGTGAAGCATATCTACGATGCTTGGTGTAGACTGATGTCTTTGATAGTTTGGGAAGCATATCTACAATGGTTGGTGTAGACTGATGTCTCTGATAGTTTGTGAAGCACATCTAGGATGATTGGTGTAGACTGATATATCTGATAGTTTGTGAAGCACTTCTACTATGATTGGTGTAGACTGATGCCTCTGATAGTTTGTGAAACATATTTACGATGGTTGGTGTAGACTGACGTCTCTGATAGATTGTGAAGCACATCTACGATGGTTGGTGTAGACTGATGTCCCTGATAGATTGTGAAGCACATCTACGATGGTTGGTGTAGACTGATGTCCCTGATAGTTTGTGAAGCACATCTAGGATGGTTGGTGTAGACTGATGTCCCTGATAGATTATGAAGCACTTCTACTATGATTGGTTTAGACTGATGTCTCTGATAGTTTGTGAAACATATTTACGATGGTTGGTGTAGACTGATGTCACTGATAGATTGTAGCACATCTACGATGGTTGGTGTAGACTGATGTCCCTGATAGATTGTGAAGCACATCTACAATGGTTGGTGTAGACTGATGTTCCTGATAGATTGTGAAGCACATCTAGGATGGTTGGTGTAGACTGATATCCCTGATAGGTTATGAAGCATTTCAACGATGGCTTGAAGACGAACCTTTCTTTTTTTTATATACTTGTTCAAATGTTTTGAAGTCTATGCAAAGTGTGACAGATCCGTCCTTTTGTGACCACAGGAACCATCGGCGCACACCAGTCTGTTGTTTCACCTATTTTTCTACAATGACGCCAAGATTTTTCCTTCGTTCCAACTCTTCTTTCACCTTGTTCAGTAAAGCTATTGGCCTACGCAGTGGAGTGCTCAGACTGTAAGGCTCAGACTGCTCAGACTGTTTTTTGTGACTGTAGGCTCAGACTGTAAGGCTCAGACTGTAAGGTCCAAACTGTAAGGCTCAGACTGTAAGGCTCAGATTTTAATTCTCACTGTTTTCCTTCAAGCATATCTTCACCGGCTCACATTGTGTTGTATTTTGGTGATGTTCCTAAATGCAACTTTATTGACCTGATAAATTCTTCTTATTAAGCCCAAATTTGTGATTGTCTTTCTTCCCAGTAGGTTTTAACAATCTGACTCTATAACATCAATTTGTTCTTCTGTGCAGTTTTGTTTGTGTTGAATTTTTTCCCCAAAATCTGTCTAAACAGTCAATGGGACAACCTGTGCTGTTCAATTTGTTTTTTGAAACCTGAAGGTTGAGCTTGTCTGAAACGTGAAGGTTAAACCTTGGTTTAAAACGTTTGAATTGTCTGTAAACTTGAAGGTTAGGCCTTGGTTTAAGACATTTGAATTGTCTGTAAACTTGAAAGATAGGTCTTGGTTTAAGAAGTTTGAATTGTCTGTAAACGTGAAAGATAGGTCTTTGTCTGTTTAAGGAGTTTGAATTGTCTGTAAACGTGAAAGTAAGGCCTTGGTTTAATTGTCTGTAAACGTGAAGGTTAGGCCTTGGTTTAAAGTTTGGTGTCTGTAAACGTGAAGGATAGGT
>JAXRKP010000279.1:224217-241717 GCA_037039925.1 Doris montereyensis
GAAGGAGGAAAGTTGAGATTCCTCTAAAATGCTGTTGATAAGACATTCCAGCATCGTCGGAAGTCCGTTAACTGGCATATCGTTCAACCACAAAATAAACTTGAAATCATAAAAGAGCGAGAGCTCATTAACCCACGCCTGTCCTGCTCGGTAACCAAACTGGAAGTCCGTGGTACAGTAAAATCTGATAAAACCTGCTAGACTACCGAGAGCAAGATTTTTAAGCTAGAGCCGATGCAGCTCTTTTTTGCGATGCTGGTACAAAGCTCCTAGTTGACCCCATTAAGAAATGGGTCCTCCTACTTTTTTGTTTGTTATGCTGTAAGTAACTGTGCTTTAATAAGTTTAATATTAACACTTTGTCCATTCTCAAACGCATTATTTTTTTCAATTTGTTTATTAGTTAACGCAACTAAATAATGTTAATAATAATAATAATAATAATAATAATAATAAAAATAATAATAATAATACTTTATTGATCCAAAGAAGGAAATTACATTCTGTTCCTCATAAGAAAGTTTAAAAATCATAATACATAGACCTATTCATTATTAAAATTGCTAAACATTAATGTAGTAATATAATAAGAGTATTAGTATCACAAATACATCACAGAAATGAGTAAGATAAACAACATCATTCGAGCCCTCCCACATTCCCCCCCCCCCACACACACACAGAACCGACCCCCTCACACGCCCTTGGTCAAAGCTCATTCCTCCATGCTCATCCCCCCCCCCCCACGTCCACTTGTTTTAATAAATACATCACAGAAATGCTTAGGATATACAACCATATTCGATCCCCCACCCATCACGCAACACTACCCAACTGGATCCCTACGCATATGCACTCTTCGAACAAAGCTCATTCATCAATTTCCAACACCCCCCCCCCACTCCATCACATCCATTTGTTTTGATAAATACATCACAGAAATGCTCAGGATACACACCTCATTGGACACCATCCCCACAATACATCTCAAACGACCCCCATAAACACGCCTTCGGACAAAGCTCATTCATCCATGCCCAACCCCCACCTCCATTTGTGTTGATAAATACATCACATAAATTTAGTTTAGAACCCCCACCCACACACACACACATACTACATCCCAACCAACCCCCACATACACGCCCTCGGTCAAAGTTCATTCATCCATGTCCAATTGTTTTGTTAAAAATCTTGACTGCTGACAGAATGAATGAATTCCGGTATCTATTTGTGTTGTCCCCTGGGACTCTGAACCTAGCCAGTACCACTCCTAATCATTTTTAGACAGTCAATGTTTTCATGAAGTGGATGAGTTAGTCATCAGTGATGTCAATCAGTTTTTTTGGTTATAATTATATGTCGTTCATAAACTGTGTCAAATGAGTCCTGTGTGTTCCCTATCACTATCAGCCCACCTGCCTTTCTGATCACTCCGCAAGTCTCCTATCAAATTTAGTTATGTTCCCACCCCAACTAGGAAGCCCAAAGGTCAACACCGAACACATAACTGACGAATAGAACATTTGTAATAGGTGTGTATTGACATGAAAAGATCTGTTTTCTCATGCAATAAAGCTGTGTTTTCGCTTTTTTTTCATGATGTCTGTGTTCTCGGTCCAATTCAATGTGTTATCAATTATTATTCCTAAATACTTGTAGCTCTGTGCTCGCTCAATTTCTATTCCTTTTATGGGGACTCTGGAGGGTTCAATTTTATTTTTCCGAAATCAATTATCATATTCCTTAGTTTTTTAAACATGTAATTCAATGTAGTTTTGGTCGCACTAGCTCACAAAATTGTCTACTTCACTTACATAGTAATTGTCATTAATTATAAGTCTGATTTCCCCAGTATCGTCGGCATATTTATCTATGAGTATGATCTACGGTGTATAGGGAGAAGAGAAATGGGGATAATACTGTACCCTGGGAGCACCAGTATTAGTATACAATGTGTCACAAGTTAGGTCAACGGGAGGTTTGGTTGGTTTTCTAAGGGAAAGGGGGAAGATGAACGCCACATTTTGACAAATTGTGGGCGGTTGCTGAAGTAATCTAAAATCCAAAGTACAGTGTTAGCGTTGACATTCATTTTGGAGGAGCTTTTCAGCGAGTATGTGTGGTTGGATGGTGTTAAATACACTAGAAAATTGTAAAACATACTTTGGATAGAATTGCCTTTTTTCTCAAGATGTAAATAAATAGAATTTAATACACGTACCAAAGCATCATCAACAGATCTGTTTCCTATACGCAAACTGCAAAGGATCGATACAATTGTCAGCCAAGATTTGTAATGTGCAAAGAATTACTTTTTCAAATATTTTCATAGGATATGCCATTAGGGCTATGTGGGCAGGAGGTCCTTCATGTTGGTAACATGTTTCTTTTTGGGACAGGGACAATACACAAGGTTTTCCAAATACTTGGGATGACACACTGAGACAATGACATATTATAAATGTAGCAGAAAACAAAACTCACCTGATCAGCGCACATTTTAAGGACATTGGGCTGAACACCATCGGGGCCATTCGCCCTATTTGGGTTAACCTTTTTCATGGTGTCTTTAACAGACTTTTCAGTTATGACAATACATTCACTTTTGTCAACATTTATCCTTGTTAGTTTGTTTTTAATATTCTATTTTTTCCTCACTGAAATCATGACAATCAAACCTTGCTTAAAATTATTTAGATAATTAAGATATGGCACAGAATCAGACACCACTTCCAAACTTTTACGCCGAGACCCACTCATGAAATGCATATCCTTCCACTTTACTCATGTCATCCCCAACATCCCATATTTTAATAATAGCCGACTCTTTGTTATTCATAGCAAGTTTAATCTCACACATACAAAGGGTACCATGCTGTGATTGAGATGGAATGGTTTTTTGTTGCTCGAGTTTTTGGTTGCCATGGTAACAGCGGCCATATTGGATTTTGTTTATGTTTTTCAAATCGCTAAAAGTCAAAATATTACCAAGGAAAGTCAACCAAATTTGAGATACAGGTAGTAAAGAGGACTGTCTTGGTTGTATATTTAGATCGGATTTTTGATATTTGATCTACTTACTGAGAAAAAAATATTGAAAAAATCAACTTTCAAAATCCCCAAAACACCAAAGTTTTACACTAAATCATCAATAACATCACTATCATCAATTATTTCCCAAAAAGCCTCTATACAAACTAGGCGCACATATAAAGAAGTTATATACCAAATTTGGTTCAAATCTAAGCGTAAGTTTTTGACTTTTAGCGAAAAGTATACCAAAAACATGTTTTGAGAAAAACGCAATTTTGTATTTCCGCAACTCAAAAACTCAAAATTTTATTGCACAATGTCTATATTTATGCATGTTATGGATAGTATCTTATAAGGAGTATATTTGCCATATATTAGGGTAATACAATCACAAAATAATTACATTCTGAGGAGGAAAAGTCATGAGAATGAAGTACATAATTCAACAGCGTAGAAGATCATCATTTGTCAAACGTTGGTAAACGGGCCAAACATGCTGATGCAGGCGGTTGTAATCCAGGGGCGTATGGATACGGAGCTTATGCTGACCAGGAAATATGCTTGTGCGATGGCCTTCTTGTAGAAGCACCAGGAGTCGATGCCAGGTGGGCAGTACCGATGCTGAGGGTTGTCGTCCGTGGAGTAGCCATGGTACAAGCTGGCAAAAATTGCTGTCTTCATGTCCTCAATGTTGCTGTGCCCACGAATAGCTCTGGCATAATACTTACATAGCTTGTCTATGGCATTGCCGGTAAGGCTTCCGTGTTTCCTTCCGCCGAGTGTTGTACCTTTGAATAACAATAAGCATAAGATAAATATTGAGCATACACGCTATAAACCGACTCGTCAGAAAACATTGTTTACATAAGTAAACTGTTTTATATGAAACATTTCGAAACAGGCCAAACTAAAATCAGCAAATAAAAATAAAACGAGACAAAACTGAATATCAGTCAGTACAGAAAATGCGAATGTAGACAAATCAACTACGTTAGAAACAGAATAGTTCAGTACAATAAAAAAAAATACCAAAAAAAAAAAAAACCCAAATGGTTTTGAGGTTGATTATGTGCAGCTTATGTTTGTCAAATAATTCAGGTGGTTGTCATTGTGTAATTGAAAATTTATAGTTAGTGTTTTGAGAAAGAGTTACATTTTTTTCTTTTGTAGAAAATAGAAGTGAGGTTATGAAGCCCATGGATTCATTCTGTTTGTGCATAAGGAAATAAATTTACAAACCCTTCTTGGAGCAGTCCTGAACTAAATTCCGCAAGGCCGCACTGAGTCACTTTGAAACATGGTTCATACACTCTTCTTTGACAATAGCCACATCTGGTCCATATGGCTCAGCCCTGCAGACTCTGTCAAAGGCTTTTGAGTCACCGTCTCCAACAAATGCCGTGTAGCGTAGCTGATGCAGGTCCACCGATCTTCGCCACAGGGTTTCTGCCGCTACAGCTTCCATCATGCCCGATGTACCTAAAGATGACGTACAAACAAAGGGAATAAAAAGGAGATCAAATTGCAACTACAAAATAAAAATAAAATGATATCATGCATTGCGTTGTGGCTGCCTAATCTCATCGAATTAGGCAACATGCTTACAACAGATTAGTCTATGATACGGCTGCCATGAATTATCAATTATGTAAAAATAATTTGTTTACTCTTATTACGTGACAACAGTAAATTGGTTCCATTTCTTGATATAAGTCTAGTTTTACCCCCAACCGTGAGCTTTGACTTTCTAAATATAATGATAACTGTACGAAAAAAAAAAAAAATAGACGACGATGATAATGACAAAAGCAATAATCCTAATAATGTAATGATCAAATAAATCAAACAATTATAATAACAGTGCATCCCCTCCAGAGTCATAAATCTTCTGTGTGTTGATTTCAATTGATCGGCTAGAAAAAAAGTAATTTGTAAGAAGAAATTATCATTCAGTAATGAAATAAAACTCGCCTGTGTAGTTGATGTTACAGCCTTCCCCTTGGTCTTCTCTAAGCCATGCGTCATACAAATGAGGATTGTTAGCGTTTTGCCACTTTCCAGTTGTCGCGCATGTTTCATAGAAGGCACTAACGACGTGAGCATCAACTACGAAACCAGTGAGGCTGTCGATGGCACATCCAATTCCAATAAGAGACGAAAGGCCCTTCGTCATCCATGTTCCGTCTAAACTAAAGGCGACGTCTAGCGGTTAAGTGTTGTTGATGGTGATATCCAGTTGCCGTTGATGTATTTTTTCACCGCTACTGCCTTACTAAATATCTGTTGTGACACTTCTACATTGAGACCGTAGTAGGTCTTCGCCGCGCTTCATGAAGGTCTTCTTGTGGGGGGGGGGTGGAGAGTGTCTCACAGAAGTTAGAAAGTTTGTGTGGTCCCATATCGCTCTTGAGGCAGGCTACAACAACTCCTGTGTTAATATTGAACGGCTTAGGGTGCCCTGACTCTGACATATCGACGTCTGAGGTATGTGAAGGCCACAATGCAATCACAGTTGCGGCACAAGGTCTCCAGGCACACGGTGAATACTTTGCGCTTTGACCCGTTGACACGGCATTTCACTTTAGATCTGCAACCAATCTGAGGGCACTGAAAAAGTCTTGGTGAGGCCACCGTTTGAGTCCATGGTCGTCTTTGCCATGTTGTTCATTCACCATGGCAAGCTTCTTCTCAAACCTGGTCTCAGAACGATGAACTGGTGAAGGAGGATCGAATGGCAGTTCACTGATGGGGATATCCAAACGATTCGAGGATGAAGAACTAGAGCTAGATCTAAATTCCCTAAGCCCAAAACTGGAGCATGGTGGGGAGCCACCACGTGTTCCAGAGCTGGTCGGTGGTTTCAATCCCAAGTTAGATTCAGTTGCTTCCTGAGACGAGTTTTTCGTGAAAGTCGAGGCATTGTAAGCTAATTCGTAAAAAAATAACAAGAATATAGAACAAACCTGAAGAATAAATCGCAATCAATCGTAAAACACGTTTGCACAAGGCAGAGCAATCAAAACGAAAGCAAGGAGTTTGTTTACAAACAACAGACATATCCGGAACGCCTGCGCATGCACCGTGACCATTTGACCTGCAATATCCAGCATTACGCATGCAGAGTGACATTACCTTGACCGAGAGAGTTCAGAGGTCGGGTCAAATAGTATAATATTGGCATCGGTACCAAATCTACTATATATCAAAGGGAGAGGAACTTCCCTTTACATCGATACTATACACGACAGCCATTCACTCCCGTTTCATTTTCAAAATTAGGCCCAAAGATGAGCAAATTTATCATATTTTTTTTATAAAATGTGTAAATGTTTGTTTTAGGGCAGCATGTTTAGAGGACAAAAACCTCATTTATAAATAGGATACATGTTTTCTACTATTATAGGGGGTTCTAGAAGAGTCATAGCAAATGAAAATGATAAAATCTCAAATTCGATACTTTTGACCCAATCTTCGAGATTCAGCTGCCCCCCCCCCCATTAATCTATTCGGTTTCTCTTTTTTTGTGCTATCTTTGTAAGTCAATAATGTTTCCCCATGATGTACTTCTTTGTAATTGTTATAGTAAAATGAATTAACAATTGAGATTCGTGTTCGTTAAAGTAACTATTTTTGATATTGTTCAGCTCAATACTCATCGAAATCTCAAGCGAAATATTAACTTCTTCTTCTATAAAAAAAAAAAAGGTTACTCATCCATCAGCTATATATATCCATCTTTTGTTTTTTTAAAGAAATATATCTGCAATTGAGTTATGAGGAAATCTAACTTTAAGACCTATTATCATTGAAAATGTGACTTACCATTTCTTATCATAATATTAATATATTGTCCATCATTATTTTTTTTGAAAGTTTTTATGAATATGATCTTATAATGAACTAATACTATACTCCTTTAATTTTAAATATCTTCCATCCTTGATTATTATAATTATATTCTATTGTGTTCTTATTAGTAGTAATGTTAACAATTGCAGGTGTTTGAAACTCAACTAAAGCTATTCATCAATGTTCACAACTAATCGGTTTATCAGAAGTTTTTTCTAAGGTATCATTAAGAACAATGGTATAACTTTCTTTCTCTAACACGCCTTTCACGCCAGTCAAAGCAGCATTTATCCTCTGTTTTAATTCGTTCTCATTTTGTTTTAACGTGTCAATAATGTTCTGTTCTAAAGCATGTGCAAGCTCTTATCATTCTAATAATTTCATTTCTTTCTTCATGATTTGATATCTTTACCTTATCATCACTTTTACTTTCAGTTTTTAATACACCAAATTTATGTGCATTCATTTTCATATATAGAATATAGGTCACTTCTCACGTAAATGAAATCTAATAGTTACTTCTTCACCTCTTAAATCTAATGGAATATGATTTTGATCTGTAATCTTTACGTTAAAATCTCTTATGTCATTTAATTTTATAGGTAAATAAATGGAATTCGTGAGAGTCTGGCTGATTTTATAACCTGGATTAACTTGAGGGAAAAAATATATAACTGGGGATTGTGAATCACTTACAATTGAACCATTAATACAATTAATGTAAATGAAGATATTTATAGCTAGGATGTTTACGATATTTTCTGATTCGTGCAAACCTGCTTTATATTCTTTGTTTCTTTCTTTATCAGTTCCCATTCTACATTTCGGTGTATGGCTTCAGTTGCCCGAGATGATCTTTCTCCAGGATGCCCTGTCCTGACATTTTCTGTTACCTTCCAAAAAGTTTAATTTCTATGCTTCAATGCCACTTTTATATCTTCTTCCCACTTTCGTCAAGGTCTGCCTTTTGGTCTTTTACCTTGAGTTTTAGCACTGCATACTGATTTAGCTATTCTATTGTCATTCATTCTGTTTACATGCACAGACCATCTCAATTAATTTGTTTCTATCTTAGTTTTTATGCCATCTGCTTTGGTTTGATCTTTTGTTGTATTTCTGATTTTGTCTCTTTTAGTTTTCCCTACTACTCTTCTTAGATATTTCATTTCAACTGCCAGCACTCTACTGTATTCTCTACTGTCTAAGGTCCAGGTTTCGCTGCCATGGAGGAGAGTTGGACAATAAACTGTATTGTATACTGCCAGTCTGGTTTTTTGTTGACAATTCTTGCTTACCTACAAATGCCTTTCCTAGATGGTTATATATTGCACTTGCCTTTTTGATTCTCTGGCTGATTTCTTCTCTTAGTTTTCCCTGTGAGTTAATCATTACTCGTAGGCAATTGTAGCTTTGAACTTGTTCTAAATTTTCCCTGCCCAATTTAAGATTGTGTGTTTTAGCTTCCCTAGTCACTAGCATTGTTTTGATTTTCTTTGCATTTATTCTCATTCTTCTTTTATTTAGTTCATTGTTCATAATGTTGATATTCGACTGAAAGTAGTGAAAGTCACTTTCTGATTATCCAAACATAACTAAATCATCGGCAAATGAAAGCATTGATACATTTCTGGTTCGAGCTTCCATATACTTACATTCTTTTTTCTTCATTTTTTGAGGATGCCTTTGCGACTGAATCCATAAATGCGATAAATAAAAGAGAACTTAGGTTACAACCCTGTCTTACTCCTATATCTACACCAAATTCAGCAGATATGTTTCCAGCTACTTTCACTGCACATGTTGGTTTATTGTAAAAACTTTTAATGGCTTCTATTAAATTTTGCTCTACAATGTGTTCTTTTAAGGACTACCATAGCTCGTCCGTTCTCAAAGTATCAAATGCCTTTTCTAAGCCAATACAACTCAGGTGCAGGTCAATGTTTCTCTCAAGGAAGTTTTCTATTATTTGTCTAATAGTAAATATGTGGTCTTGTACACTTCTTCCAGTTCTAAATCCACTCTGATGCTCTTCAATGTGATCCTCTACTCTTTTCCTTAGTTTCATTTCCAGTATCCTGGCATACACTTTTCCTGGAAAGCTATGTAGTGATATCCCTCTATAGTTTGAGCATTCCATAGTTGATCCTTTCTTGTGTATTGGTACTACCGTTCCCGTATTCCAGTCGTCTGGCACCTGTTTTGACTTCCATGCTTGTTGGCATATTGCATGTAGTAGTTTGTCTGCTCTCTCCCTTGGTTTTTAATCATTTTGGATAAACTTGATCTGCTCCTGGGGCTTTTCCCAATTTCACTTTTCTTATAGCTGTTTGGATTTCGTCCATTGATATATCTACATCTTCAGCTGTCTCCTCTGGATTACTTGTTACTCTTAATAATTGATCTTTACTCCTGGTTTCATACCTTCTGGAGGGATTATGTAATTGTTGAAAATGTTTTCTCCATGTTTCCATGATTCAGCAGTCTTCTTTCAATATTTCTCATTTGGCGTTCTTAATTTGTCGTATTGGGCATGCTTTAGTCTTTCTCATTCGCTTCATTGCCCCCAGAACAGCTTTTGATTTCCTTAATAGCCTTCTTGAAGTCTTTGTCCAAACTCTTCCCATTGTTCCTGTTTTGCTTTCTAACTTCCTCTTTGGCGATGGTGCTTGTATTCACGTAATCTATCCTATCCTCTGGTCTCTTTGTTTGCAAATATTTCTTCCAAGCATCCTTCTTTTCTTTGATCTTAGTCTTGACATTCTCATTCCACCATGCTGTTCTTTTCCTATCTCCTTTAATTTCTTTCCTACCAAAGACCTCTTCCGTACAACTGAGTGTTTCTTTTACATCTGCCACTTTTCTTCTATTGTGCTATCATTCATATCCACCTGTCTTTCCCTGATAAATCTTTTTTATCCTAGATTGGTATACCTGTTTTGCTACTGGTTTATTTACTTCCTCTATTTTGAGTTACTGACTTTCTTCTCTTTCTTTTTTCTGATTGTTTCTTCAGTCAGTAGTCTCATTTTGACAATCACTAAGTGATGATCACTAAATATTTCTGCTCACCTGTTTACTCTTGCGTTGCATCAATTTCCAACGTTCTAGTAGCTTTCTATGCCTTTTATGCACTAAGATGCCTATTCTTGCTCTAGCTCTATCTTTGACATCTACTCCTGAGAAGATTAAAATACGATTCAGTCTTACATTTTCTATTCCTTGTCCTTTTTTCTTTGTTTCTGTAATGGCCAAAATATCTACTTTGAATTTTTCCATTTTCTTCAACAAATTCTAGCTCCTTTCCATTTATTGCCCTAATGTTCCATGTTCCAAAAATCACAGTCCGTGTTCATTTCCAAGTTTATCTTCCAAATATCAAGCCGGTTGTATTTCTTTTACTTCTCTGAATCATATTGTTTTGGATAAGCAGGGGATTAGCCCACTGTTCTCTAGGTAGATGGTGGGGCTGCCACCTTGAGGCCCCCCTACCAGGCCTTGTTATTTTCTGTAAGGTTAACTCCCTTAGCCTTTAGTCATTCAAGACCGGCCTACAAGGGAACAGGTTGTTTTCTGTCAGGGTTAACTCCTTTAGCTTTTTGTAAACCAAGACTCGCCTGCAAGGCAGCAGGAAGCCCATGGAGGGCGGGATCATCTACTCCCCGTCCACTGCCCGGGTTTCTTTATTCAAACCGTTAAACTCATACCACCAATCAGGAATAATGAGTTCTTTTGTTTTATCTTTTATTGTATTCTATTACATTATTATAAGATGAATGTTTGGGAAACTGTAGTAACTCCCCAAATCCACCAGTGAGATCTCGTATTTGGATCAAGTCGTAAAGGAGGATTAAAGCTTGTAGTAAAAACAGATTTATTTCTACTAACTATAATTTGATGATTTTCTTACTTGGCATAAAAAGGGTCACACATTTTTGGGGAAATAGAAATTATCCATATTGTGTCTGTAGTTACCATTCTCTGATGAAGAAGAATTATCTATGGTTAAAAAGTTATAAGGATTAAATCAACAGTATTCAGATGGCCTTTTAAACTCATCATAATCCATATCCGTTGAAACATGTCTTGATAAATATTTTGTAGATTTTTATTATCTTGTTTAAACAGACATAAAAGTTAGAATTGTCTCTGATTGTTCGTCGAGGTAATCTAAAATAATCTTGAGATAAATAAAAACAGTGAGTATTTGAATGTCTATCACACATATATATATATATATATATATATATATATATATATATATATATATATATATATATATATATATATATATATATATATATATATATATATATATATATATATATAATAATCATTACACTTATTTTGTTTTTCTAACAACACATCATCGAATATCTTTAAATTTTTATCACTCGAATTTAAATCTTTTGGATCAATTATTTGATTACCATCTTCAAAGTATTCGCAGTTGATTGGATTTTTTTTCATGGATTTGTTATTCCTATTTCTTTTATTATTTCATGAGGAGAAATATATATATTTTTTTATAATACTCTCTCTAATATTATAAATATTGAATATTACCTCCGTATCTAAACTGTTATCAAACCCACACCTCATTATCTTATATTTTTGTTTGAAATAAAGAGTTCCCATAAACTATTAATTTATCATAATCTAATAGGTCAAGTTTTAACAATAGATTCAACATTAAATTTGATTTTCCACACCCTGATTTACCAACAATTAAACCTCTGATTGATTTCGGTAATATTGGTGAATTATTTCTAGTTAATTGCTCTTCCCAATCTAGATTAGTATCCATTTCAATAGATGAAAAAAATGAAAGGAATATTTCATTGGCCTTTCACAGTCTTTGCACCTACCTCTATAACCGTACGGACATGTTTTCTCTTTTCTATATAATGAATATGCTTTCACTTGATAGCAGAACTTACAAAAGTTTTCCACGATCCATTTTATTATGAAGAAAATTTTATAAAACTACATATTGTCTTACTTTTGGGTTTTTTACCTACCGAGTTCATTTTTTTGAAAAAGTCATTCTTCAGCTCTTCAAAAGGCTACTCAGACAAACTATATATATTGTATCTCCTTTGAATATAGTGTTTTAGACCTAAATTAACACGTTTGTCAAGTTTTGGAGCACACTGCGCGGGCCGAAGGGGAGCGAAGGGACGTGTGGGATATTCCAAAACTCTATACGACTAAAGTGAGACTGGGAGGTTTTGGTAGAATTTTTTTAAAATTTTGCCCCATGTCACTTATTACTATTATCAGTTTGTAGTATGAAAGGCTTGGCGAAGTCAGAAAGCCAAATCATGGGTTGAGACATGAGAGAATTTCGTAGTGTCCTATACACCCTCTCTTGAGCTTCAACCCATTCAATGTTATTTGGTTTCCCTTTCTTAGTCGCGTCAGTAAATGGACTCGCTATAGCACGGCGAGTTTTATTTCATTACCGAATGATAATTTCTTCTTACAATTTGGCACGCATCTTCGGTAAACGATGCCAACCCAAAGAAGCTGCGCATTTCCTTTTTGTTTTGTTTTAGGAGGCTATGTATCTCTTAGAGCTTGGATTTTGTCTAAGGTGGGGAACATTTTTCAATTTCCGACCATGCGACCCAGAAATTCAAGCTCGGAATAAGCAATTTCGCATTTTAAAGGTCTGATGGTGAGTCCCGCTTCTCCCAGCCTAGTTAACAAAGCTCTTAGATCCGTCAAATGTACCTACCAGTTATCAGTATGGAGGAGACATTTGGCGCCAGGAATATTCACAACTGTTATACCGTACAAAGGGTCATCCATGACCACTGCAGTAACAGTGCCTTTATAGAAGGGACACTCTATAGCCATTTGCACTATTGGGACACGTTCGGATCCTTCATTAGCTAATTGCGCTACAGTTTTGGAGCAGATTGATCAATATGTTCAACTAGATCGTGTCGCACTACGACACATGAACAACCAATGTCTCTAAGCACTTATATCGGTTTTCTTGGCGCTACCGGCATCCTGTCTTCCGAAGTGACAGTATGACACACCGCTGACAAGACTGGTACCGGGAAACCTCAACTTAGAGATGGGATGGCATGACTGCACCCATTTTCAATGGTAACTGCTGCTACTCGTTGCTGATTTCTATTTATCAAACAGCATTGGTCTTCGGTGTGTTCTTTTCTTTTACAATAGGTGCATACCACGGTCGTCCTCTCCTGCACGGCTGCTACCTTCATACCGCGCTCCCCACACTCCTTTGCCCAGTGTCCTATCTTCTCACACTTATGGCATGCTGTTTCTTTCCACCGGGTCTCATCACTCTGCTAAGGTTCCATGGCAGCCAGGTTTTTGTTTACTAAACACGACTTGTTGGTCACGAGCCTCAATAAACATCACCGCTAAGGAGACTAAATGTTCCGAAGAAGTCGGTTTTCTTTCTAAAAAAAAAAACCTGCAGTTGATTACTATATGTGTTCATCAGCTGTCTTTGCAGTATAATATCTGTCACTTCTTTTACATCCCTTACATCCTTCTTGGCTAATTCAAGCCATTTTTCCCAGTATCCCATAATTCTTATTCTGAATCAGAACATCTTTTCACCGCATCTGGGATGGCTCATCCGAAAGTTCCCTCGGAAACGTTCTGACGTAAAGTTATATTGTTCGAGCAAAGCTTCTTTCACCTCCTCGTATTGGCCGGCCTCTTCGTCACTTAGACCATTTACAGAAGCAAAATGCTCAAATCTCATAAGGAAATGAAAAATAGAGTCCCGCTCGTTGTCAAGGGGTTGTAACCTTGGAGGTCTAGCCCCACCGATCAATCCATTACTTCGTACCGGGTTTCCCCCAACTGGAGTTTCCAGTCTGAGGCGAGCTAGATCCGTTTCTTTTTCTAATAATTCCTTTTAACCTAGCTCACCTGCAGGAATCGTTCCTGCTCCGCTACTTTCTTACATTTTCTTGTTTCCTCGCCTCATCAACCCATTTTTTAAGGCCTTCCTAGGCAGTCTGAGCCCTCTCACAACCAATCTCTAATAATCTTTCGATTTCCATATTGGTTTGTCTGATACCACGGAACAAATTAAATAAAACGGTACGTCAACACACGCATATTCTATTCCGCGCTGCTAAGAACTCGTGAATGACAGTTACCCAAACCAATAGTAATAAATCATCCTCTCTGCACAGAGAAACCACCTGACAATAGATCAGCAGAGTTCACCGTCGACTCTCCTCGGCAATTATACTATCAAATTACCCTGCTATCACAAGGACTCTGACAAATGAGTGAATTCTTTACAGTTTACGTTAAGCTCTCCTCTGACTACTAGTATATGAATCTCTTGACTGCTTGGTTTTGCAAGTGTGATGAGAACTTCGCCGATTATTCCTTCAAAAATTAATTAAATCTCAATTAGCTGCCACCAAAATATGTCGAGCCGTTGGTAGTAATTAGCTCCACGGTTAAGCTAAGTGTCCCTGTCCGACTTTTAAGAGTGTTGAAGGATATAGATGCGAAGTCTCACACAAGCATGCAACTCACAGGAAATTAAGAGTCACAAGTCCAATTTGTGTGTTATAATACGATATAAACATTTAATAATTATCAATACGATGGTAAATTATTATAAGAAGCAATAATTAAAACAACAACGAATCAATTGGATCAGTCTCTACCTTGATACCATTGAAATACACAGACCTATCTTATCACTAACAAAAATTGAAGCAAAACACACATAATGACTATAAATGTCTACAAATGAATTTTCTCTTTTGATATTCGCTGGTCGTTCTTGGTCAACACCACACCAGTTTGAAGAACATCAACGATTTCAGTGTTGATGACCACAAGATCAGCACGTCATCAACACACACACACACACACACACACACATACACACACACAGTAGGCAGTCGTACAGGTTACAAAACACAGCAGTAGTGACGTCTCCAAAACCACACGCACACAGGGGCTGTCAACCAGTGCGGGGTTACCTTACCGCTATAGAGGTTCAAACCCTCAATTAAAATCAGGTTAATTGAAATCAAATAGTGAACCACACGCTTACCCTTTATGGTCTCACGTTCGACATTGACGATTACAGTAACAACATTAGTCAATTGTCTTCAAATCGCATGTATATAAAATATGATAATTATTACTATATGCAATACCATAGCGCATATAGCTATTAAGGGATAAGTTATCTCTGTGTAATACTAATAATATATAATACCCTTTAGGTGAACACATATAAGTAACCATTCATTATTATTCATAGTTTTCTATGTTACCTTCCTGATAATGATCTCAGTTAATACAGTAACAACATAAGAATGGAATATAGTCCTTCACAATGAAAATCCATAGACATTCCATACAAGAAACTATCTATTAAACTTAACATATTACATATCATGGCTTTAAACAATACATCGTTCAAACTAAGGCAAACGTAACAATGTACAATCAAAACGATTCACTATCTGTTCTATCAAGGTTCCTTATGCTAGCGAAGTAATGTATATGAGATCTTACTCCCATAGGGCTATCAACACGAGATGAACTGAGATCCGCTCGTTCCACCTTCGGATTTAAGGCGGTAACAGTAATAAATCTCACTACGTTAAGGTCGAATCATGGAACGTAGAGACGGGATTTCCATCCTACCAATACAGGGCCGAGAATACACCTCTGTACCACCGTATCATATTCTACATTCTTTCTCTCCCCGCTTATTCTTACATCCTGACAGCTATTAATAATTTAATTTTCTCTTCCTTTTGGTATAATGTTTATCTCTAATAGCCCTGGGCTTACAAATTCCCAACATGCTAGTAGCTTTTCATGCCTTGTATGCATTAGGAGGCCTACTCCTGCTCTAGCTCTATCTTTGGCATCTACTCCTGAAACGATTAACGTATGATTTTGTCCTACATTTTCTATTCCTTATAATTTTTCCTTTGTTTCTGTAATTGTAATGGTCAAAATGCCTACTCTGAAATTGTCCATTTCTTCAGCTGGTTCTATCTCTTTTTTCATTTATTGCCCTAATATTCCATGTTCCCAAAATCACGGTCCGTCTTCGTTTCATGTCGTCTTCGAAAGGTCAAGCCGCGTATATCGTATTTATTTATCTGAATCCCTTGATTTTTTGATAACCACCCGATTGGTCCACTGTACCCTAAGTAGATGGTGGGGCTGCCACCTTGAGGCCCCTTACCGGGCCTTGTTATTTTCTGTCAGGATTAACTCTCTTAGCCTTTGGTCAACGAATACTGGCCTGCAAGGCAGCACGTTGTTTTCTGTCAGGGTTAACTCCTTAGCCTTTGATCAACCAAGACAAGGCAGCATGAGACTCGTAGAGGGCGGCACCGCCTAATCGCCGTACAGGGGCTTACGTGTCCACTTCCCGGAAAATAGAAATCAACAAAGAAAAATACGTCAGAAAGCAAAAGTATGAGAGAAAAGTAAATAAACAATAATTATTGTCATCTCAATCCATTTACCTGTTTCTTGTTTTTCTGAATTCTTGTTTCGGCTTTGTCATAATTTGATTCAGACTTTCCATGCAATTATACATGTTATTGAAACAATGAAGGATCCTCTAAAAGTAATGACCAAATACTTAGAGTAAATGTGATTATACAAGAGCATGTATACTTCAACATACTTACTTTTACATTTCATATGGGTTTTTTTTCTTCTTCACACAATTCAAAGAATGGATACAAAACATATCGTGACAATCGTGACAGCTGTGTTGCTGCTATTGGCCTTGGTCGACGTGTTTCCATTTACAAGAGATATCAATAACCCGAGTGACAAGTGCATGAGGGACGGCTTCTACTATGTCAGAGATAACATCTATCAGTCTCCGGAACCTAACTGCGAGGAAGGCATGTGGCTTCTGTAAGGATTGCTCATTACAGAAGCGATGCAAACTCCAGCCTTGTACGATGACAGAAAACACCGTGTGTGGTCCTGTGGTATCTGACATTGCAAAGTGTGAAAGCATTAGCAAATCACCTCAAGGAGACACTAACATGTCGCCTCAAGGAGACACTAACTGCATGAGGGACGGTTACTACTATGTCAGAGATAACATCTATCAGTCTCCGGAACCTAACTGCGAGAAAGGTATGTGGCTTCTCTGTAAGGATTGCTCGTTACAGAAGCGATGCAAACTCCAGCCTTGTACGATGACAGAAAACACCGTGTGTGGTCCTGTGGTATCTGACATTGCATCCTGTGAAAGCATTAGCATATCACCTCAAGGAGACACTAACATGTCGCCTCAAGGAGACACTACCATGTCGCCTCAAAGGAGACACTAACTGCATGAGGGACGGTTTCTATTATTTCAGAGATCACATCTATCAGTCTCCGGAACCTAACTGCAAGGAAGGTATGTGGCTTCGCTGTAAGGATTGCTCGTTAGAGCAGCGATGCAAACTCCAGCCTTGTACGATGACAGAAAACACCGCGTGTGGTCCTGTGGTATCTGACATTGAAACTTGTGACAAGGATGCCGATACTTCTGATTCAAACCAATTGAGGTAAGATGAAAATAACGCAGAGGAATAAAAGATGCTCAAAGAGGAGATGT
>JAXRKP010000279.1:246717-284217 GCA_037039925.1 Doris montereyensis
ATTAGTTATGCCAATAGGAACACCCGAGGCCACACCAAAAAGATCAACATCCCAACTTCCAGAATTGACGCACATCTCCACTCCTTCCTCCCCTCAACATCTCGTCTTTGGAATCGTCTTCCCCAAGAGGCTGTTGAAGCGGAAACGTTGGCAGAGTTCTCGAACGTCCTCTCCTATAATCGGCCCCTATCCTGAGCTAAGCCCATGTTTTTATTTGATTTTTATCTGTTTTTATTTGTTTTTTATCTGTTCTTGTTTTCATTCTTTTACTTTTTTACCTTCTCTTTTGTGTCTTGTCAATATCGCGTATGTATCTACATGTAGACTGGTCCTCCTCCAAGGAGGTTACTACAATATCAAGAAGAAGAAGAAGAAGAAAAGAAGAAGTGAAATCACG
This sequence comes from Doris montereyensis, assembly GCA_037039925.1. Lineage (NCBI taxonomy): Eukaryota > Metazoa > Mollusca > Gastropoda > Nudibranchia > Dorididae > Doris > Doris montereyensis. Next base: position 247,115 of record JAXRKP010000279.1, read on the forward strand.
GCTGGTGAACTCATATCATCCAGGCGTTCAAGACTGCTCCCGCAACACGTTGATATGCTGCTATTTTTTAACAATTTATAGAAATTGAGAGGAAGAAAAAAAAAGAAAAAAAAACCGCCCCACCCCTCCCCCCCAAAAAAAAAAAAAATAAAAACCCAACCACAAAAAATTAATCCTTACATTTTTTTAGAAATTGAGAAGAAAAAAAACGAAAAAAAACAAACAAAAAACAAAACAAAATTTTTTTAAAATAAAAAGCCAACCAAAAAAATAAAATTAATTCTTTAATTTTTTTTTACAGCAGGGCAATCGTTGATGACTCATGGATGTTTAGTCTACATATATTCAGTTGACTCATCCACAACTCTGAGATTGCCTTCCAGTCAAAAAAAAATTATATAAAGTACATTTTCATTTGGCGAAAACTTTGTTCATTAAAACTCGAGTAGAAGTTCGAGTACTCGAGTACTCGCTCGAGTAGTTGGCGGTTGTCCGACCGAGTACTCGAGTAGTAAAAAGTGCTACTCACACCTCTAGTCGAGTAAGGAGGCTTTTTCTATGTGTCGATCCTCTGGTTTGTCCTTCTTGCATGTGTGTTAAGATGTGTCAACATTCAAAACGGTGTTCACTCAAATTTGTTACGTATCTCCCTGATAAAATTGTGCCGGTGCCTTGTTAATAACGACAACAGAGTCAAACGGCTGCTTTATAGGTTCTGTCTGTTACTCGTTAGACATGACCTTTGATATCTAAATTCAGTGAAAGCATTCAGTCTGTATTTTTATGCTGAATCTTATTTTAAGATCGTTTTGAACTGAAAGTGAAATTAATATCTCAGCGATAATGTCTAAAAGGATTTTTAAAGAAACCTTTGAATGGACTAAATGTATTATATGCTAGACCGATACACATGAATACTTAGAATGTGTTGCCAAACAAAACGCTTTAAAGTTCAAGAGAACAAAACCTTCGAAACGATCATACGCAAATGTCTTTGTCACACGACGGAAGATGAGTTAAGCCTAGCCATTTCATCAATGGATGAAGAAGATGATTTTGCAACAACGCTAAGGGAGCATGCTGCCATGTGGCACAAATCATGTGGTGCAAGATTCAACAACACCAAACTTCAAAGGTTGATGAAAAGGTATCTAAAGGCTCCTCTGATGCATTTCTTCATTCTGACAAAACTGGCCAAAACACGCAGACGTGCGTCTTCTACATCCAGCATTGGATTATCGGCAATCAAAACTAACAGAACATGTGAAAAGGAGGAAGGTGATAGAAATAAATTGCATTCTGTCATGATTTTAGAGGTAAGCGACAAGATAAAAATGATTGCAGAGAAAACGACGCAAAACTACTAGAAAAATTTACAAATGGCGATATAGTTGCGCAAGAGGCTCATTATCATCGAAAATGTCTGCTTACTTTGTGATCAAGTAAGGGAAAGATACGCTATCGATCTGGATATAAACCAAGTGAAAAATACTGTTCAGCAGAACTTGTCTCGTTTCTGGAGGAGGGCGCTTCGGAGGACCCGCCGAGAATTTTCAAACTTGCAGACATCGGGAACATGGACAATAAGCGTTTAAACGAATATGGATTAAAAAGGACTGAGAGGAAACATACCACCTGTTTGAAAGAAAGAATTTTTCAACAACTTCCAAATCTTCGGGGACAAACCAAGGTAGATATGTTTTGTTGTATTTTCAAGATGATGTTCATAGTTTGACGAAAAGAGCTTTAGAAGGCAAATCTGATAGTGATGCAGTCAATATTATGCAGACAGCAAAACTAATCCGGAGAGATAGCATCAACCATCGAGTGTTCTCTTTTTGAAGGAACTTTTTCAAATCCCACCGACAGTAGTGACCCCATTCTCTACTGGTGTTGATGAAAACGATAGTGCTAGAAAGTAGTGTAGAAAATGATCTAAGTATTGGCCAGAAAGAGGCACTGACGATCAGTCAACTTATTATTTTTACTATGTACAGAGAGCAAGAGCAGAAACTGACAGCGCAGAGAAACAGAAACGCTATAGCAAGTACAATGAAACGTCAACCCTCTACACGTTGGACTAAAAATCCACGGCCAACCACGATCGAAAGGTTTAGTTGATACACTCTGTCACTTAGGTATCTGTGTATCATATAAGTGATTTATGACTTTTCATATCTGTCTTCATTTACTCTTGTATATTTGTGGATATCTTTATGAGAAAAAAAAGTATGATTTGGTTCTACATATTCTATTCCTTGTCCTTTTTTTCTTTGTTTCTATAGTAATGGCCAAAATGTCTGCTTTGAATTTTTTCATTTTTTTTAGCTAATTTTAACTCTTTTCCATTTATTGCCCAAATATTCCATGTTCCAAAAATCACAGTCCGTGGTTTTTTTCCAGAGTCGTCGTCGAAAATTCAGTATATCATCAAATTTAATACTTTGAATCAGTTTGCTTTTGGATAAGCGGGGGATTAGCCCACTGTACCCTAGGTGGATAGTGGGGCTGCCACCTTTAGGCCCCCTACCGGACCTTGTAATTTTCTGTCAGGGTTAACTCCTTAGCCTTTGGTTACCCAAACCAAACATGCAAGGCAGCAGGTTCTTTTATGTCAGGGTTAACTGATGGTCTAATCCCCGTACAGGTGTTTACCTGTCCAGTGCCCGGGAGACTGAGCTCACGATCTTAAAATTCATCAGACGAGTAACAGAACGAGATGTTGAATGATATGTAGATTCCCCTTATCAATTAACACCTTTGCTGTTTGCCATGGACCACACAAATTACACACGATGGCTGAAATTTTCTGTAAGCTACAAACTCAAAATAAATCCCCACTAAATGGGGCTTGATTCTCAATGACAATAGCATTGCTCCATTCTGGACACCTATGCCTGAAGCATCCAAATCCTGCCAGTAACTGATCAAGTGCAGCTGCCGTAAAGTGTGTACAACAACACGTGGCTGTAGGAAGGCTGCATTACCTTGTACAGAAATACGCTTTTGTGGAGGGTCTTGCGTGTAACTACCGAAAAAATATGATTCATGTACTGTGATGTACCAAGTGTACGTTTTTATGTGTGTTTGTTGTGCACGCTTGTGTCTATGTGAGTAAATGAGTGCGTGGGTGTGTGTGCATGTTTTGTGTGTGTGTGTGTGTGTGTGTGTGTGTGTCTGTGTGTGTCTATGAGTGACAAAGTAATGCTCTTAAAGTTGATGTATGCTTAGTTTTGTAAATTCCGGTGCTGAGTAAGATATCTTGCGTTCTTATGTAATTAGAGGGCTTTCTTTGTAAATAAGAGTATAATTTTAAACAAATAACAACAATTTGCCTTGGCTAGAAGACTAAAGCAATTTATCTAGCGGCCATTATGGTCAATAGTAAGTGACCACGAATACGATACACGATGTTTTCCTCTTCACAATTTCAGTGTTAGTTAAAATGTGAAATAATTTTAGTATCCAGTACTACGTAAAAACCCCGTAATTTTAGTATCCAATGGCGTAATTTTAGTATCCAATGGCGTAATTTTAGTATCCAATAGCGTAATTTTAGTATCCAATAGCGTAATTTTAGTATCCAATAGCGTAATTTTAGTATCCAGTACTACGTAAAAACCCTGCCTAATTTTAGTATCCAATAGCGTAATTTTAGTATCCAATAGCGTAATTTTAATATCCAATAGCGTAATTTTAGTATCCAATAGCGTAATTTTAGTATCCAATAGTCTAATTTTAGTATCCAGTACTACGTAAAAACTGCGTAATTTTAGTATCCAATAGCGTAATTTTAGTATCCAATAGCGTAATTTTAGTATCCAATAGCGTAATTTTAGTATCCAATAGCGTAATTTTAGTATCCAATAGCGTAATTTTAGTATCCAATAGCGTAATTTTAGTATCCAATAGCGTAATTTTAGTATCCAATAGCGTAATTTTAGTATCCAATAGCGTAATTTTAGTATCCAATAATACGTAAAAACCAATAGCGTAATTTTAGTATCCAATGGCGTAATTTTAGTATCCAATAGCGTAATTTTAGTAAACAATAGCGTAATTTTAGTATCCAGTACTACGTAAAAACCCAGCGTAATTTTAGTATCCAATGGCGTAATTTTAGTATCCAATAGCGTAATTTTAGTATCCAATAGCGTAACTTTAGTATCCAATGGCGTAATTTTAGTATCCAATAGCGTAATTTTAGTATCCAATAGCGTAATTTTAGTATCCAATAGCGTCATTTTAGTATCCAATAGCGTAATTTTAGTATCCAATAGCGTAATTTTAGTATCCAATAGCGTAATTTTAGTATCCAATAGTGTATTTTAGTATCCAATAGCGTAATTTAGTATCCAATGGCGTAATTTTAGTATCCAATAGCGTAATTTTAGTATCCAATAGCGTAATTTTAGTATCTAATAGCGTAATTTTAGTACAAAGTAATCTTAGTATCCAATAGCGTAATTTTAGTATCCAATAGCGTAATTAATTTTAGTTCCAGTATACCAGCATAACTTAATAGCTAGAAGACTATTTACCAGTCCAACTTAAAAACAATACGATATACGAGTTTTCCTCTTAATTTGTTAGTTAAAATGTGAAATACATTCTCCGTTATTTATCCAATGGCGTAATTTTAAATATTGCTATGCCGGAGCGTAATTTTGAGTATCCATTATTGGCGACTGATGCCGGAGGTATTACTTAGATCTAGATTCTAAATATTTCTCGTTTGTTGTCTGACGAAGGATTATCCCGAAACGTCAATTTTGTTTTTTCTGTCTTTATTAGTGGAGTTGTCACGTAATTTTATTGTCATATTTCGCCTTTGGTAAAAACCTTCACTCCACTAGCGTAATTTTAGTATCCATTAGCGTAATTTTGTATTATTCACAACTATTTAGATAGTTCACATTGGCACGTAAAATCTCTCGTTGTTTACGTTATTTATCCTTTTTTTAAATATTGCTATGTTTTTCTTCTGACATCATCAATTGCATGATGCCGTAATTTTAGTATTACTTAATCTAGATTCTAAATATTTCTCGTTTGTTGTCTGACCAAGGCGTTATACGAAACGTCATGTGTTTGTTAGTATCCAATAGCGTAATTTTAGTTGTAATAGCGTAATTTTAGTATCCAATAGCGTAATTTTTAGTATCCAATAGCGTAATTTTAGTATCCAATAGCGTAATTTTAATATCCAGTACTACGTAAAACCCAGCATAATTTTAGTATCAATAGCGTAATTTTAGTATCCAGTACTACATAAAAACCCTGTTGTTTTTAGTATCCAAGCGTAATTTTAGTATCCTTTTTTTAATATTGCTATGTAAAAACCCAGCGTAATTTTAGTATCCGTGTGTTGTCTGAGTGAAGTAAAAACTGTCTATATTAGCGTAATTTTAGTATCCAGTAATAGCGTAAAACCCAGCGTAATTTTAGTATCCAGTAATACAGCAATTTTAAAACACTTTTTTTTAAATATTGCTATGTTTTTCTTCTGACATCATTGCATGATGCCGGAATTTTAGTATCCGTGTTTGTCTTTAATAAGTAAAAACACAGCGTAATTTTAGTATCCAGTAAACCCAGCGTAATTTTAGTATCTGTAGTATTTCTCGTTTAGTATCCTGTAATAAAACATGCGTAATATTTAGTAACTTTATCCTGTAATACGTAAAAACACCAGCGTAATTTTAGTATCCAGTAATACGTAAAAACCCAGCGTAATTTTAGTATCCTGTAATACGTAAAAACCCAGCGTAATTTTAGTATCCTGTAATACGTAAAAACACTGCGTAATTTTAGTATCCAGTAATAAGTAAAAACACTGCGTAATTTTAGTATCCTGTAATACGTAAAAACACTGCGTAATTTTAGTATCCAGTAATACGTAAAAACACCAGCGTAATTTTAGTATCCAGTAATACGTAAAAACACAGCGTAATTTTAGTATCCAGTAATACGTAAAAACACAGCGTAATTTTAGTATCCAGTAATACACGTAAAAACACACTGCGTAATTTTAGTATCCTGTAATACGTAAAAACACTGCGTAATTTTAGTATCCTGTAATACGTAAAAACACAGCGTAATTTTAGTATCCAGTAATATTCAGTTTTATTATAGAGAGAAATCGTAATTTAGTATTATTTACGGGTATGCTTGTATACATATATATATATATATATATTGTATGTATGCTTATGTGTATGTATGCTTACATGATTAAATATTCAACTTTATGCTTTTTCTCCGCTTCTTCCATAGACCAGCTGGTTCCGCTGACAAAAACGCAAAGGAGCCGATGAACAACGGATTGTGGGTCGTAGTTATTTTTTTCCATGTATTCTTTTTCCTGCTCGGATAGTTTCTCCTTCTTTCTTTCATTGTACTCTTTATGTTGTTTTGCTACTTTTTATTTATTTTCCTCATAATATATTTTAAGGCGGCAGGGTCGAGTTAACTCTCTTAGCCTTTGGTCAACCAAGACAATGGTCATATTGAACATAGTGAGTATCAACTTATATTAGAAGAAGAAAAGAAATTTAATCAATACAAAGAAAGTATTAGAGCGTCTAAGAATAAGAAAAGGGTAGAAAGGAAGTAAGGGAATCCTTAAAACATTGTTTAATAAAAATGATTTTTTTTTAAATAGATGATTGGAAGAAACGTGATGAATTAGTTAAAGTGTTCATTAACTTAAGAGCTGAGTTAAAAGATCGATTTGTTTCTGAAAGGATTAGGAGGAATATAGACAATATGAATATAAAAAACAATTAGAGCCTTTACTTAAAGATAATGAAGAAACAAGGAGGAAATTATGAAACAAACAAATTTATTGAAAGAATTTAACCAAGTTTTAGAAAGAAAAAAACAAAACACACCAGCAATAGAATATGTTAAAGATACGAAAAATAATAAATATGATTTAGGTGAATTAGGAGAAAAATACTTATCAAGTGCGTTAAATAATAAGAAACTTTATCATTCAACTTTTGGTCCAAAACTAGTTGGGGAAAAACTTATAATTGAAATAACCTTTACTATCGAATACTAATGATGATATTAATATCATAACTTCTGATATCATAGTTTCAATATCTTTTGTTTTGGTAACCGTTTACACTGTAAACAATACATTTTCTTGATTTATTATTTGTCCTATATTCTCTGGCCGCTTTTTTTTCTCTTTTACTTTGATAAAATTGTTTATCCGTTGATATTTTCCTCATAATATATTTTATGTCTTCTATTAATGCATGTTTTACATTATTTTATAACTTTCCCCCATCGCTTCTACTTGTATCATTATTAAACTCATCAACTGTATAAGCAGAAGAAAAAAATGTTGTTCCATTTATTTATATATTTAATTAATAATTATAACCTGTAACTCCGCTTCATACCGATAATATTGGTAATTTCTCTCTTATCCAACCATTCTTTTAATCCTTTCGTTTTATCAGATTTTAGTTCTTTGAACATATCTGTACCACGGACTTCCAGTTTGGTTACCGAGCAGGACAGACGTGGGTTAATGAGCTCTCGCTCTTTTTATGATTTCAAGCTTATTTTGTGGTTGAACGATATGCCAGTTAACGGACTTCCGACGATGCTGGAATGTCTTATCAACAGCATTTTAGAGGAATCTCAACTTTCCTCCTTCAAAGCAGATGGAAATAAAGAGCGCACTACCTTCCTCCTTCGATTTGATGGCATGGACATGGCCGACATGAGTGTGTCGACGGGTCATCGGTTCAACTCCTGCCAGCTTCAAAGGGAAGTCGCCAGGCCAAATAAGACGAGACAACTTTAGAAAACAACACCATACAAAAGTAGCAACAAAGGCAGCAACAACATCTACGAACACGGACTTTATTGAAAATAAAGAAATTCGAAGTGCTGACATTCAACAAACAAACAACAGTACGGCCTCAATCCAGAGTAACGACAGTGCTATCCATTTATGCAGCGTGTCAACCGTGACATCACTCTTTGACGACACATCTACGAGCACGGATGTTATTGAAAACAAAGAAAATAGAAGTGCTGACATTCAACAAGCAAACAGCAACTCAATCCAGGGTAATGACAGTGCTATCCATTCATTCAGTGTGTCAATTGTAACATCGCCCCTTGACGACACGTCTATGGTCGGAAATACAATCAGTGAATCAAACAAACTAGACGACACGGCGACAGATACGAAACACACCGAGAAGAAGATGGATCTACACATTTTTGATACATGTATCACGTCAGACAGTGAGACCGAATATGACAAAAAAAGCTCTCGCACCAGTGAGGAAATCAGGAAAACTCATCCATGGAAAACCAACAAGCTGGTAGCAGTAAGCACACCAGCTTTGCTGACATGGTCAAGCAACTTCACTGTGATAAAATAAGCGTCCAGATCTTCAAAATCACGAAAGACACAGGAAGGCATATTAAACAGCCAGATCGCAACAAGGACATATTAAAGCTCGTGTTAGACACATTTCAAACGACACATGTTATTCTTACAGAGACTGAGGATCTCATTATTGAGTATTGCGTTACCAATCAAAGGATAATACAAAGGAGCCACAGTGGAGTGAAGTCAAAGGCGAAATATGACAATAAGTGACAACTCCACTAATAAAGACAGAGCAAACACGTGACGTTTCTGGGTATAACCCTTCGTCATACAAATAACGAGAAATATTTAGAATCTAGATCTAAGTAATACCTCCGGCATCACACAATGTGATGTCAGAAGAAAAACATAAAGGAGAAAGAAAGAAAGATAAAAGACAGTTTGATGTTAAGAAACGTAGCAGTGGGGGTGTAATAAAAAGAGCGACAGTGGAAGGTTCAGATCTAGAATGAAATAAAAATATTAAAATAAGTAAGTAATCACAAAGGATGAGAAGGAGATAGAGAGAAGTGTCAGATCTAGAATGAAATAAAAATATGAAAATAAGTAAGTAATAAAAGGTGAGAAGGGAGATAGAGAGAATGAGAGAGAAATGAAAAAGAGCGAGAGTGGAAGGTTCAGATATAGAATGAAATAAAAATATGAAAATAAGTAAGTAATAAAAAGGTGAGAAGGAGATAGAGAGAATGAGAGAGATAGAGAGAGAGAGAGAGAGGGAGGAGACAGAGAGAGAGAGAGAGAGAGAGAGAGAGAGAGAGAGAGAGAGAGAGAGAGAGAGAGAGAGAGAGAGAGAGAGAGAGAGAGGAGAGGAGAGAGAGAGAGAGAGAGAGAGAGAGAGAGAGAGAGAGAGAGAGAGAGAGAGAGAGAGAGAGAGAGAGAGAGAGAGAGAGAGAGAGAGAGAGAGAGAGAGAGAGAGAGAGAGAGAGAGAGAGAGAGAGAGAGAGAGAGAGAGAGAGAAAGAAAGAAAACAGGCAGGGGAGAAAGAAAGGGAGAGAGAGACGTGTGAGTATGGGAAACAAGAACGAAAAAATAGGATAAATGTAAGACTAGATCTATATCTCACTGGGTCTAGAAAGAAGAAATGATAGGATAAATGTAAGATTAGATCTATATCTCACTGGGTCTAGAATGAAGAAATGATAGATAATGAATGAAAGCAAGTATCAATCAAGACAAAAATTTACACTGAAGGTGCGAAATGTATATAAATTACAAATTTATCGATGTAATAAGGAAGGAGAGTAAACAACTTATCTGAAATTTCAAAAAATACCAGTTAGGACTAGCTGATGCCATCCAAGGAATCAAAATCTCAAATTATTTTTCCTTGGTGATAACATAAGGTCTATTCCGTAATGGTAAGAAACTGTGCGCCAAGATGCTTCCGGTAAATGGTGAACGTAAAAGAAATTAAAATACAAAATAAAATTTGTAAAAAGTGTAGATGCCTACCATTGAGTATGCTACCATAGGCGGGCACACGGGGTGTGAACTGCCAGAGGGACACAACTTTGCCCGGGATAGGAAGGGGTGGGGGGGGGGGCAGGGTTAGGGTGGGATAGTTTCTTGGGGGTGGTTGGGGGAGCGGATGGGGTAGGGTAGAGGATGGTGAAGGGTCAGGGATAGTAATAGCGTGTGCCCGACTATGGGAGTTACTCCAAAGAAAATTATATAAATTGGTGTAAGACGTTCATACCGTCAGGGTTGATTGTGCCCAATCTTACTATAAGCCGGTTCTCTAAAGACTTCCTAGACTCAGCACCGCCAGTACATGACCTGAGAATGCATACTTTCAGGTCATGGGTTCCTCGATGTCCTGGTTTATTAAAATGTAAAGGCACCGGCTTGGTTTCGCAGTATTCAATATCTCTCCTGTGATGGCCAAATCTGTTGGAGAGTTGCAAGCCAGTTTCTCCAATATAGGCCATTCCACAATGACTGCAGCGAAGAGTTTGTCTAGGGAACTGAATGGTTGTGGAGCCGTCTACAAAGGGGCATGTCTTGCAGTTAGTGCGTCCACATCGGACTGTGCCCGACGGCGAGGAGTCAGTAGAGAGGCGACTGTGCACAAAGATATCCTGAAGGCTAGTGTGTCTCTTGAAGGCAATTAAAAGAAAGGAAGGAAAACACGTCTAGTCTCGTCACTAGCGTGTAGAATAGGCAGGTTCTTGCGGACTATATTGATGACACGGTGTGTGTGCGGATGGTACGGAAGGATAAGAGATATGTGTTTGGTCTTTTTCTTCCTACGATGTTGAGGGCGTCTTTATGGGGTACAATTTTAGCTCTCTGAAAGGCTTGACAAATGATGGCTCTAGGGTAGCCTCTGCGTAGGAAGAAATCAAACAGCTTAGGCGCTTCCTCTGTGAATAGCTGCTCAGCAGAACAGATGCGTCTGAGGCGGAGGAATTGAGAGTATGGAATAGCATCTTTGCAACGTGGTGGATGAGAGGATGTGTAGTGGAGATAGCTATGACTATCTGTATCTTTGTAAATTGTAGTTGTAAGCCCATGTTCAGAGAGAGAAACGGTGATGTCTAAGAAGTTAACAGTGGATGTCGACTGGGTAAAAGTGAACTGGATAGGTTTGCAAAAGTTGTTTGCAAAATCAAAGAAACGGTCTAAATCAGTCGCAGACATCATCGTAATACCAAACCCATCATCAATATACCGTTTATAGGTGTTGGGCAGAGGACCAGGATACGCCTGGAACAATCTATGTTCAAGATAACCCATGAATAGGCAAGCGTATGAGGGTCCCATCTTAGTGCCCATGGCAACTCCACTGATTTGCTCGAAAAACTGTCCATTAAATTCAAAAGAATTAAGGTTTAGCACGAGTTCTGCCAAACGGAGAAGGGTGGTAGTGTTGATTGTCTGGTCAGATCGCTGGTCGAGGAAGAATTTAAGGGCTTGAAGGCCCATGGAATGGGGTATGGATGTGTAAAGGGAGACAATAGCCATGAGGAAGAGACGTCTAGGGGCTGTGTCTGTAAAAGAAATACTACCGAAGAAAATGAGAGCTTGGTTGGTATCCTTGATGAATGAGGGAAGAGCTTGGACAAGAGGCTGGAATAATGAGTCCAAGAAGGCAGAGATGCGTTCAGTGGGGCAGGAGCAGGCTGATACAATGGGTCTACCAGGGATGTGAGCTTTGTGGATTTTAGGGAGGAGATAAAAGCACGGTTTACCGAGTTGGCTGTTATTCAGGTGTAGAATTTTCGCTTTAGGTGGTAGAGTTTTAGAAGTAATTAGTTGATTAATAGTAAGAGCTACTTTATCATTGTTAGCAAACGTGTTATCGGAGGGACAGGAGATGTAGAACTTGTTGTCTGTGCCGGTGAGTTGACGTTCAGCTTCTTGGATGTATAGTTGCTTGTCCCATACGACCACAGCACCGCCTTTGTCCGCCGGTTTTATAACAATGTCCGTGCGGTGACGTAAATCCAATAAGGCTTGTCTTTCGGTGGCAGAAAGGTTGGAGTGGTGGAGGGGTTTAAAAGTGGTCTTGTCAAAATCTTGAGTAACCTTTTGAATAAAAAGGTCAAGTGCAGTGGATTGACCAGCTGGGGGTGTACAGATGGATTTAATGGTTAGAGAAGGAAAAAGTGTGGAGTCCGTGGAGGAATTCAAGTCAGTGTCAGTGTCTTCGGAAGTGGTAACGGAGACGGAGTCGACGAAAGAAGTTTTCCAACAAAGAGCGGATTTGGTATCTATCAAACGACAGCTGTAAGGGAACAAATTTGAGGCCCTTTTCCAAGACAGATCGCTCGGGTTGACTGAGGTGGAGATTAGGCGGAACGCAAACAACCAGATTAGTAGCAGAGGGCTGGTGTGGATGACCAGTGGAAGCGGCAACGTTAGTGTCAAGGTGAGGTGCATGTGAGGAAGTGGTTGCTGCGATGATCGAATGGTCGCATGAACCGGTATAGATCGAATGACCATATAATTCTGGGGAGGGTCGAAGATGAGTGAGTTTGTTGGATTTGCGGCCTTTCATAAATTGATGTAAAACAGAGTTGGTGTGATGAATAATGTGTCGAATAAGGATGTAAAGAGGACGATTCAGTAAAGTTAAGGAACGGAGGCGTTGTAATGAAGATTGAATGGTAAGATTAAAGGCGCGGCATTGTTTGCGTTCGTACTGAAGCGTAGTCCGTATCCTTAAAAGAGAGCATTTAGTTTCAACCGCTTTGAATGTAGAGCGGTCCGAAAGAGACATATTTGAAAATGAAGGAACGAACCGGGTTTGAAACCCTTTAGGGATGACCTTATGATGTAAGTAATCGTGTAGAAAGCAAGTGTGAGAGGTGATGCGAGTTTTCTTATGGGTAGATGTAGCCAGTGACAGAGAAAGATCTTGCAGATCGGAAGGTAAGGTAGAGAAGGCAATATGAACGTAGCCAGTGACAGAGATACATCTTGTAGATCGGAAGGTAAGGTAGAGAAGGCAATATAAACGTAGCCAGTGACAGAGACACATCTTGTAGATCGGAAGGTAAGGTAAAGAAGGTAATATAAACGTAGCCAGTGACAGAGATACATCTTGCAGATCGGAAGGTAAAGTAGAGAAGGCAATATGAACGTAGCCAGTGACAGAGATACATCTTGCAGATCGGAAGGTAAGGTAGAGAAGGCAACATGAACGTAGCCAGTGATTTCTTTCACGTTCACCATTTACCGGAAGCATCTTGGCACACAGTTTCTTACCATTACGGAATAGACCTTATGTTATCACCAAGAAAAAATAATCTGAGATTTTGATTACTTGGATGGCATCAGCTAGTCTTAACTGGCATTTTTTGAAATTTCAGATAAGTTGTTTACTCTATTCCCTTATTACATCGATAAATTTGTAATTTATATACATTTCGCACCTTCAGTGTAAATTTTTGTCTTGATTGATACTTGCTTTCATTCATTCTCTATCATTTCTTCATTCTAGACCCAGTGAGATATAGATCTAATCTTACATTTATCCTATCATTTCTTCTTTCTAGACCCAGTGAGATATAGATCTAGTCTTACATTTATCCTATTTTTTCGTTCTTGTTTCCCATACTCACACGTCTCTCTCTCTCTTTCTTTCTCCCCTGCCTGTTTTTCTTTCTTTTCTCTCTCTCTCTCTCTCTCTCTCTCTCTCTCTCTCTCTCTCTCTCTCTCTCTCTCTCTCTCTCTCTCTCTCTCTCTCTCTCTCTCTCTCTCTCTTCTCTTTCTGTTTTCTCTTTCTCTCTTTCTCTCTCTCTCTCTCTCTCTCTCTCTCTCTCTCTCTCTCTCTCTCTCTCTCTCTCTCTCTCTCTCTCTCTCTCTCTCTCTCTCTCTCTCTCTCTCTCTCTCTCTCTCTCTCTCTCTCTCTCTCTCTCTCTCTCTCTCTCTCTCTCTCTCTCTCTCTCCTCTCTCTCTCTCTCTCTCTCTCTCTCTCTCTCTCTCTCTCTCTCTCTCTCTCTCTCTCTCTCTCTCTCTCTCTCTCTCTCTCTCTCTCTCTCTCTCTCTCTCTCTCTCTCTCTCTCTCTCTCTCTCTCTCTCTCTCTCTCTCTCTCTCTATTTCTCTCTCTCTCTATTTCTTCTCTCTATCTCCTTCTCACCTTTTATTACTTACTTATTTTAATATTTTTATTTCATTCTAGATCTGAACCTTCCACTCTCGCTCTTTTTTCACACCCCCACTGCTACGTTTCTTAACATCACTGTCTTTTTCTTTCTTTCTTTCTCCTTTATGTTTTTCTTCTGACATCACATTGTGTGATGCCGGAGGTATTACTTAGATCTAGATTCTAAATATTTCTCGTTATTTGTATGACGAAGGGTTATACCCGAAACGTCACGTGTTTGCTCTGTCTTTATTAGTGGAGTTGTCACTTATTGTCATATTTCGCCAATCAAAGGATAAGAAACTTTATCGTCAAGAACAACGAAGACAACAGCCCATAGGCGAAAATGCGACAACGACATCTGCTTAATTGGCAAGACCAGACGATCTGGATTATGGAGAACTGCGACTATGGAGACCACGTGCACAATATTCTGACATTACTACCCCATCTTTAAAAGTTTTATCTTCAAAACATTGAATCTATAATCTATAGAAAGCAAGACAGAGACGAAACAAGTTCTAGAACTCATGACTTGTATAGCCAATAATATGCATACCTTTTCAAGTTAACATTCTCTTAATAATGTTTTGTAATTCTCCTATATGTATCAATTCACGATGTTTTGATTGCTGATTCCTCCTAATGGATGTCATTTCTGTTTGCTCATTATTTGCATATTTGTGAATGTATTCATTCAAAGCAAGTTCGACTTTGATAAAGATGTACTGATGATGTTTCAAGAATTATTGTATCCATTTTCACCGCAAATACGTGAATATCTGAAATGATGCCTTCACGTGATGTTTTGATGAAATTGCGAACAAATAAAATAAAAATGAAAAATAAAAAATAATAAAAATAAAGAAATTGTTTTAATCTGTATCACAAATTTTATTTCTATCTTTAGAAGTTGTAAATTTGGAATAACATATATCATGTTTTCTAGCAATTTGATCTAATTCATTAATAGAAATTGCATGATCCTTTGGTGTATTATTTGAATTTAAACGTTGTTCTAATTTAGTGCCCAGACCAATAAAATTGTGCGTTTTATTAATTGAATAGGCAAATGTAATTCAAAACAGCAGTTTATCCACAATCCTTCACCTTCTTTTTTTCGTGATAAATCCAGATTTTATAACACCACTTACAACACATCTACCCTGTAACATGTTTCTACTATTTTTTTGTCTTTCTTTCTTCAAGATCGGCGGTATTTGTTTTCTTTTTTACATTTGAGACAATGTATGTGCTCCATTTTTATAAATAAATACATGGAACATAGTGATGGCATAGCTAAATTTTTAAGTGTTGAAGATTTAATACTTACTAACAAGCCTTATCAAACTATGATTTAAATGATTCTATAAAACAATAAAAAATAAAAAAATTTCAAAGGAATATTTTTAAGAAATGAGCTACCTTCTAAACCACGTAAGAATGAATGTCAAATAATTAATCTTGCCAACTCGTCACCACCAGGGACACATTGGGTGTGTTATTTTAAAAATAATGATGATAAGAAATATTATTTTGATTCATATGGTATTCAACCTGCTTTAAACTTAGAAAATTATCTAAATACCCGAATACAAAATTTACCAAATACAAAAATCTGGGTTTATTTGCGGTCATCTCTGTTTATATTTTTTTAAACAAAAATAACTTCTGGTTATGATTTTCATGATATATAATTAGTGTTAATAAATTTGGATACACAAAGCCAGATGTAGAATATGATGATGATAATAAAATGCTATCTCCTTTTCATATTCATCAGATTAATCTTGATGATTTGGAAAATGTAGAAGGTTTTAATAGTCAAGGAAAAAGGAATGGGTTATATGGTATGTATAAAAGAAATGAAATTAATTTATCAGATAATCTAAAATTATTTGATAAAGAAAAAGTAGAAAAGAATACAAAATTGAATGTTGTATTTCATAAGAACAAATGGAAACTAATTAAAGATAAACATGAATGAGATAGTGATATCAAAGTTATAAAACTAATACAGTTATTTGTAAATGGGATTCGCTAGATATATTCAAAATATATAACTCAGGTAAAATGTTTGGTAACTTAGTTCCAGTTACAGAATATGAAAACTCAACTGTATTAGCAAAGCATCATGGTGAGTATTTTATTGCTTCAAATAAAAAGAAGAAAAATCAAACGGCTCTTGAGTTTATTCCAAAATATGAAAATGACATGAGTGATCTGAAAGAACTACCAGTTGGGTCAACGTTTTTTATTTCGGGATGTTTATTAAACGATCATTCAGAAGATCTTATTATCGAAGGATTAAACATAACTATTGAAAAACTAGATAATTCTAAACCATTTTGGATAACTGTAAAAAAAGAAAAAGAGAACGACTGCAACAAGATCATCTCGAGAACAATTAAAGCTTAGTGTTCGTAGTGATGTTAATCTAAATAAAATTAAAATTAATTTGGGTAAGTTAAATGATTAACCGATTGCTTTTTTCAATCAAAGATGACAAGTGGCGAAATTTTCTTCTTATTAAAAGAACAAACTAAATCTCGTTGCAGCTTTTATTAAAGACGAAAATATTATGAAATATGAATGTCGTGAACATAAACCAGATTTTGGTAATATTAATTTAAATCAAAGTGGGGAAATTAGAATCCCAGTTAATAATCAAAAACTTTGCCTAAATATTGTTGAAAGTTTCATAGGAAATTGAAGGTGAATTAGTCAGAAATGAGAGTAATTTTACACGCAATTATGCTGCCAAAGATAAAATAACTTTAATTGATAATGCAATGATGTATTTGTTTTCTAATGTAAAGTATACAGCTGACAAGAAAGCGATTGAAAGTATAAATAATATAGAAGGGACAACCACCACGATAGGGTCTAAAATATCCAGGAGATTTTGAGACGACGAAAGGGTTGAATCAATTGTGGTATAGAGAAGGTAGTAATCATTTCGGAAGGAATAGTTTTAACGTAAGACATCACATTATTATTGAAAGGGGAAATGGGTCGTTTAGTTATTCAATTCCACTTAAACACATATTTGGATTTCGTCAAACATAATATAATAAAGTAATATATGGTATTGAACATGAACTATCATTATATAGAAATTTTGAAGATAAAGGTGCTATTATTGCTAAATTTGAAAAGGTGGGGACGACTGCAAATGGAACTACTACTATTTTAGGAAACACCATGACGAAGAATGGAAAAGACGATTTCATGGTTTGTTGCCCATGTTAAACCAAGTTTGGAATATGAAAATAAACTATTGACACAAATAAGAAATAAAACAAAATATTATATCGCTTATAAAACATTAAGAAATCAATCAATAATTGTTCCTACTGGTGATACATTTGAATGGAGATTAAGTACTAGTACTTCTCTGGAAAAACCTAGATTTGTCATTGTTGAATTTCAAGAGAAAAAACACATGATCAAGATGAATTCGATAAGTCATTGTTTTATCATACGAATCTAAAGAATATTTCAGTATCCCTTGATTCAAGAACATACACAGAAGTGCGATATGATATAAATCTTGAAAAAAATAAATGTAAGAGAATATTTAATGAAGCTATTAAGTTTAAGAAAAAATGCTTTGGGGATAAAAATACTGTTAATATGACTCCTTTTAATTACATGGATTACTATCCAATATTCGTTGTTGATGTAAGTATTCAAATTGATAAAGTCAAAGGTGGGGTCACTGATATTACTGTGAAAATGAATTTTAATAAGAGTGTCAATGATTTAAACGTATATGTAGTTTTTGTATCAGATAGAATAATTCGAATGGAAAGTGATGGAAGTGGGTGATAATTATTCAGTCGACATTCATTTTGTTTAACATTCCTCATCATCATTATATTCAATTCTTTCTCTGTGAATATATAAGTCATGTAAATTAATATTATTCCTTTCTATCATGTCGTAATTAATCTCTTTAGAGCCGTGTGGATGCATTATATAATTCTCATCAGATACCTTCCGCTTCACTAAGTTAATGTTAGCAGAGTACTTTTTTATTTGCTTATCATTGTCATCTGGAATGAATAAACCTTTACCAAATTCTTTTTGCCATGCTTTACTCGTTTTAGTTTCAATCTCTTCCTTGTTAAACATTTTAATGAAATCTGTTGGTTTTAATACATCCTTTTGAAAACCTTTAAATGTTTGTTTTGTTATAACACCCCCTTCATTATCAATAGCGTAGACTACCTTAACTATGGGTGTTAAAAACAATCCATAGGATATTCTTGCACCGTTATCTAAATCATTGGATAGTTTACCTAATTCCACATCATCTAAAAACTTCTTTTCTTTTAATATTTTAATATTTTCTTTAACATCAACACTATCACAATAATCACAATCACTGAATCAGTGTAATAAATATGAGGTTCTTTAAACACATTAATCGCTAATATAACATCATTCATTTATCTTTTAGAGGTTCCTAAATGCGAAGGCATTAATTATTTTGGTAATTAATCTCCAATATTCTCTTCAATGTAATATTGATTGTGTTTGTTTTTTCATATTCTATATCATCAGTATAGATTTTTCTTAATGTTTCTTCATTCCATAAATGATTTTTCGTTAATATCCTTCTGAAACATTTTCCCATACAGAGAATTTAATTTTACCAATGCATAACCAACCTTATTTTTTTCCTCTTTGAATTTCTTCTTAGGATCATATAACATAAACGTATTCTCCAAATGAGTTAATTGCGAAGTTTTCTTCATAAACAAATCCATCAAATATATTAATTATTTTTTCCTCCACATCTAACAATTTCTTGAATATCAACCGATGTTAGAGTATCACAACATCTTCCTGTTTTACTTCGCACAACCTCTGTCTTATTTACTTTATCCTTACAGAAAATTGAGTTAAAAACATATTATCGGGATATATATATATATATATATATATATATATATATATATATATATATATATATATATATATATATATATATATATATATATATATATATACAATACTTTATATATACAAGTTTTTTAGTCTAAACTGTTGATCGTTAAATCTATCAAGAATTTTTTTCTTCTGTTTTTCTATTAAATAGTCTCGCCGATTCTGCTCTAGGATATTCCGAATTTAAATCTGCCGTTGCAGATGGATATAATGAGTTTATATCTAACGCAATCATCATTTCTACTTCTATAATTAATGCTTTTTATTTCTTCTGTTACATTTTTAAAAGTATGAGAATTTTTATCAAGTTTATTGTACTTATCAATTAACTCAATTATTGTTTCTAATTCATTAGGTTTGCCTAAATATTTAGTTAATATCTTTCCCCCTTCTTCAATACATCAAACTTTTGAATGTTAGCAGCAACCCTTCCTCCTTTAACACTTTTTCTAAGAAACGATCTTGTTAACTTATCGGAATGTATGTGTCCTTCTTTCTCATTCATTTTCTTCATCCATGATTTAAATGTTGATGAAGATGAGGTTAAATTACATTGCATTTTCTGTCCAGTCAGATCTCTCATCATTAAATTTATGTAAAGACACGCAACTGGCTAAACAAAGAACGACATTTTTCAAATATGAAACCCATTCGTTTTGTTTTTCTAAATAGTTGTCTTTATTTATTCCCTTAATATACTTTCTTTTGTCTTTTCAACATCATAATAAGAACATTTTTTTCACACCAGTTTATAAAATTGTCTATACATGAAAGATAGTCATTGTTTCTCTGTCCAATTTCACCAATAACTACAATATTGTCAGCAAACTTAACGAGGCTGACATCTTTATACTTGCTTTTATAATCGTTTGTATACAGCGAGTATAATGAAAGGCTAAGGACACAACCTTGAGGCGCTCCGTGCTCAAAATTAAACAATTTGATGTGCAATTATTTAGATTAAACTTGCTGTGGATGAGTTGTCTGGAGGTCTAGTAGCCACGGCAGCATTTCAATTTCAGGTGCTTTTAATTTATTGGGGGGGGGCATTTTTACCACTAATCAGACAAATCTCATTTATAGAACTGCTGGATGAAGCATTTCATTCCCTTCACATTGATAACATAAAAAAACTCAATATCGATTTTTTCATTTTATAAGATTTTTTTAGAAATGATACTGGCCTAACTTTCAGCACATCAGTTGTATCATAAAACCCAAAAATTTTATCTAAAGTATAATATGTTGGTACTCATTTTAATCATCACAAAGTACTCTCTCCGAAGAATGTGCTTTCGAGGAATTATTGTCAATATTTACTAAGATCTGCCGCACATTACAGGAGACATTCCGAGCACCTGTTACTGTTATGAGAAAAATGTCATCCAACATGATTGTAAGGATTCCGGAGCAGTTGAAATAGGGTCGACAAGAAGTATTTGAGAGCCTTTCCAAGAATTGGCAAATTTAATCACAAAAATATTCGTTTTGCAAACATTTGAAGAGATATCGAATACTGCTATTGTGTAAAAAAATTTCGTTACAGATGTTATATACCAAATTTGGGGGCAATCGGACAATAAATAAAAAAGTAGATCGCATATTACTATTATTACTGTCAAAAAGTAACATTTTGAGAAAATCGCATTAAAATTATTTTTTTCTCCGTTTGAATGTTTTTTTCTCACATAAACCTATAAAAGAATGATATAATATTTTGAAACCATCATACAATTGTGAGAGGCTATCAAATACTTCATGTCGACCCTATTTCAACTGCTCCAGATCCTTTATACTCATGTCGGGATGGGAACAGGTTCGCGGAATGTTTCTCGTAATATTCGGCTGATCTTAGCTAATAATAACAATAATTCCTAATCATTTGTTTTTTAATCATATAAAATGAAATAATCGATACTGAGCCTTTGTTATGGTATGAATGTCAAGGAATGAACTGCTCCGTCCAATCGTGCAATAAACGAGTTTTGGCCGATTTGTGGTAAAAATGATTTCCTCCAGGATCCCCCTCCCCTCCCCCCTAATAACTTGTGAAGAATGGAATATGAAAGATTACGACTGAGAGATGGCATGAGATATCAAAATAACAACTTTTGATGCCTCATTTGAAGATAGTGTATGATATTGTAAAAATTGTATAAATGGTATGAAAATATTGAAATTTACTATATAAAAAAATCATAAATAATACCGTAAAGAAACTGGTCATTTCAAAAGCAAATATAAAGATAAAAACACATCGAACATTCATAGGTTATGCTGTAAAGAAACATTTAATAAATGGAATCTTGGGTTGGAATTAATGGAAATAGAGATACTTTAAATCAGAACCATGGACCTAAGAAACATTGGACCCCGCACAGCCGCTGAGCCAGCCCCAGAGACTCGTGCCATACAACACGAGACCGCAATGGCGGAATTTAGGGCAAACGTTGAGAGAGAGGAGTGAGGCAGCCCTATATTTTATTACAGAAAGAAGGACATTTTAGTTGGGATGTTAATATTGAGAGGTTATAATCCAAATCTCATTAAATTTCGGCGTCATTCAATTAAATGTACGGATTTTACCATATTTAATGAATAGTAGGTTTGAGGAAAGAAGAAGAAAAAAATCTTTTTGGGGCTGCTAGTGCCGCACTCCGTCTGGAGTTGACAACCTGTAATTTAGGAGCAAAGCGATAAGCGCAAAAAAGTATGTATTAGTAGATAGTATTAGATGAAAAACATTTTAAAATGTCTTACCACTTAGACGTGTAGGAAAATTATTCTCTTTGTCAGTGTGTGACGTTGGGAAGCCTTGTTGTCTCTTACAAAGCGTTCTGTATACAGCTTGCCATGATGAGAGAGCATAATGTCACACAAAATGGTGCATATCTCTTTAATGATCTGTGGCGTGGTCATCCTCTGTTTCAAGAGAATGCATCTCCATGCAGTGCGCTTTCAGACCCAAGAAGACACTGAATCCAAGACAAGCCAACACTTCTTGTGTTACAAGTCTGATTGTGAGTGAAGAGACAGAGATGATTGGGCCATATTTCATTGACACTAGCAAACGCCTGAGACAACGATCAGCAGAAATCACCACTTTCATAAAATCCTCACTAACGAATACCAAGCCGCCTCTGTTTATCTTTTGAGTAAATGTTGCTAATGGAGTGTTGAGGGTGTGTAGCTGTTAGAAATGACAAACACGTTGCACACCGAATTTTCTTTGTCATTTTTCTGTTGATGAACCCTGCTATGTAATGTAGTACATGTTGATGGTAAATACCAGGATGTGTGAGCATATTTGTGAGTTGATGGTGTGGCCCCTCTCCACTTGGTGTTTTCAATAACTCTGGTAATGATGACCTGCTTTCGTTTGGTCCTGAAGCTGATATTGAGGAGGAAGTTGAAGCGGTCAAAGACTCCGAAACAAAGTTGTCAACAGCAGAGTCGAACAGGGTATTATTTACATCTGGTAAGGCCTGACAATTAGAATTTTTTGAAGCTGCCACTCCATTTCGTAGTAATAAGGCTCTCATTGTCCATTGGAACTGTAGAGCATTTGGGTTATTATTATTACCACCTCGTCTCCTTATTTTAGAGAAAAAGGTTTCAAGGTGATCTTGTGACAGTCTGTAAGTCAGTAAAAAGCTGTAATCTAATGAAAACAACAGTTTCTGACTGATACCTACTATTGATGTGAGGGTAGAAAGGACGCCAATGAATCCTGTCTTCCTCTTCCAGCCAATATTGCTTTGCCGTCAACGTCAGAGAGGGATTTGATGTAGGTGACAGCCTTTTCAACAACTTCGAGTTTATCTTCAAAGTTGTTCTGGTTGATCGGGCTTTTCAAACCTTTTCCCAAACAGTTACTTGAGTTGCAGAGGTCAAACAGCTCATCAAACAGACGGATAAACTGACATGTGGCTTCACTGTTCAGCAAATTGCGTCAACTGCATTTCGTTTCTCAAATAGGATATTGCGTTTGCCACAGAGGAACTTAATGTTTGTGCTGCTATACTAACTTTCATTTTATTTTTGCTGTAATCAATGTGTCTGCCTCTTAATTTGTTGGCTAAATGTAGTGTGTGTTGTGATTGCAGTTTGTGTAGCTCTACGATGTATTCCCACTTGATGAGCTCCTGGCCGCATCTGAGTATTTTAAGTCCGCCAAGCAGTTCCTAACATTCTTCAAGAGATGTGCTGCGTCCAAAATAAAGAAGATTGTCTTGGATTTGTCACTTGGATGGGGGAAAGACGTCTTCATGTCTTTATCACTAATGTGACATCCTAAATACTTGGCGGTGGACTGATTGGCAAATGCACTATCACAAATTACTGCGTGGATATTAAAACCAGCATCTGTGAGGAGACATATGCTATCCCTGACTATTTGCGCTTGCTGATGAGCGGATATTTTATCAACAAGGAAATATGCAATGGGCTGTTTGAAGAATTTCTTCAACCCAACGACCATGAAAGTCAGAGCCTCGCAGCAAGAGTATCTTCAGCCGCTGTTTGCATACTTCCATGATTGACAAACCCAGCGTAAGTCTGGGTGGCTTTGTTGTACACAACCTCCTTTCTTATGCTCATGGAATCAAACATGATGGCGGTATCCTTCATGTCTGGGAATGATTCCAGTTGAGCCTTGAGGTGTGCAATGACACCGGCGAGAAATCCAGGCTGAACATTATGGGATGACGCCCAACGTCTGATGGTATCTGCGTGGGGAAGATTGAGAAACTTTTTGACGTATTCATACGCAGCTGCGCTGTAGTAATGCAAGGTCACAGCAAATGATTTTGCATCGGATGAATACCTCATTCCCTGTTTTTTTTGTCCAACAGACTTGAGCTCATTTTCAATGAGTGTCATTGATTCTTCGCTTAAGTTTTGTTTGAGGATTTCGATTTGCTCCTCATGAAGAAGTCGTAGATTTCTCAATTCCTCAATAAGGCTTGACAATCGGGAATCTCTTCTCTTGAGCTTTTGAGAAAGACTTTTAACCTCTTTCGCCTTTTGTTTTAATTTGTCCTGCGTATGTTCAAGATTCTTGTTTGCGCTTCGAGATCGATTTCGATAGAAGGACAGTGATATGGGTGGTCAGTTTGTACATGCTTAGTAGGTGTAGGGTCGTCAGTGGAAGTGTGGGGAACTGGTGAGAGGGCTCTCTTTTTTGGAGACGATCGTTTTGTAGAATGGGGTTGCTTATGGCTTGGATATTGGGAGAAAACGGAAGGTACTGCACTGTCTTTCAGAGTTTTATACTTAAGACCAAAGCAAAAGTCAGAGGGGAGAAAATGCACACTGCAAATTTTATCAAATTTGGTTGGTTCCCAAGGTTTCCCATTTGCATCAGACCTACTGACAAGACTGATCCATTTTTTCATGCGATCCTGGTCTTTTCTTGGAAAGCTTTATAAGAGAGAAAAAACCCAATAAGGACTAGTACTGTAAGTGTTTTTGCAAAGAACTAAAGGTAACTATACTGATTTGAATTCCATATTGAGCTAAAACAATCAAAATTGAGTGGTTGGAAAGTTTATAATTGCGCTATTGTAAAATCCGAACTTACCAAAAGCAAAATCTGAATAGGATCAGCGGATCAACAAAATAAATCTCATACATAGATGCTTATAATTTGTAATTTCTACGCTTTTGTTTCAGAACAAAAGTATGTTAGTTATTTGGCTCAACCCTATCAATTATTTCCGGTCATCTCTGGGAATCTAAAATAACATTTTGCAGGACAATTTAAAAAAATCTATTTAAGTACCAAAATTTGTTGATTAAAATGAAACAACAGCGAATTGCTTGAAACAAAACCAGAGCCTGTCTAAACTGGGCTGCCCGTGAATTACGCACTCCTTCCCCTTCCCACAAACATAATAATATAATTTATCAGACTAAAGAAAATTCATCTCCCAAGCAACAGGCCGCGTGGTTATTATAAAATGGAGATTGATTTATTTACTTACCAATGGATGAAACGTGACTGTCCTTCGAACTCCTATTACTACAATTAACTACACAACAGTTTTGAACCATTTTGAAAATAAATCGAAAAGAAAGTACGAGTATAAGAAAGTAACTAATGCTAACCCGCGTTTATATTATTTAATACTAATGGGAAGAAGGAAAACAGAGCTCAATATAAATCTAGATTGGGTTGTCTCATGGGTTTTTTTGTCTTTGTTTGTTGGTTAAAAAGAAATAGATGGGATGGGCAATTAACGCCTTCGATATCACTGTCATCCGACTTGCCCTAAATTCCATGGCGCCGCCAACTGTCTGCGTGGCACGCCGCGCGAAGTAAGTGAGGGGTCCATTGTTTCTTAGGTCCATGATCAGAACTGTTGATTGCATTGTAAAGCCATGAAATATTGTGACTGAAAGAAAAACACCTTTCGGAATTACTTTGTCACATTCTCACTGCTCAGTGCTCTCCAATAGTGCGTAAAAACTAGAGATTTTTTAATTATATTAATATATTAAGGAGGGGGGAGGGGCAGCTGAACCTCGAAGATTGGGTCAAAAGTATCGAATTTGAGATTTTATCATTTTCATATGCTATGACTCTTGTAGAACCCATCTAGAAACAGCGTTGGACCGAGGATTCAGGAGATATTCCGTCTCAGTAAGCAACTGAACCTAACTTGGGATTGGAACCATCCACCAGCTCTGGAACACGTGGTGGCTCCCCACCATGCTCCAGGTTTGGGCTTAGGGAATCTAGATCTAGCTCTAGTTCTTCATCCTCGGATCGTTTGGATATCCTCATCAGTGAACTGCCATTCGATCTTCCTTCACCAGTTTATCATTCTGATACCAGATTTGAGAAGAAGCTTGCCATGGTCAATGAACAACATGGCGAAGATGACCATGGACTCAAACGGTGGCCTTACCAAGACTATTTGTGAGCTCAGCATGCTGATATCGTTTGTGTCACTTTTTCTGTGCCGTCAGATTGGTTGCAAATCTAAAGTGAAATGCCGTGTCAACACGTCAAAGCGCAAAGGATTCCTTGTGTGCCTTGAGGCCTTCTGCCGCAACTGTGATTGCATTGTGGCCTCCACATATACGTCAGATGTCGACATGTCAGCGTCAGGGCGCCCTAAACCGTTAAATATTAACGTAAGAGTTGTAGCCTGCCTCAAGAGCGATATGGGATCCCACAAACTTTCTAATTTCTGTGAGACACTCTATGCCATCCCCCCACATGGCTTAGAGAACACCAAGAGGAAGGCTGCAACATCAACTGCACAGGTGAGTTGTTTTTTTTATTATTACCAAATGATAATTTCTTCTTACAAATCACTTTTTTCTAGCCGATCAATTGAAATCAACACACAGAGAAGATTTATGGCTCTGGAGGGGATGCACTGTTATTATAATTGTTTGATTTATTTGATCATTACATTATTAGGATTATTGCTTTTGTCATTATCATCGTCGTCTTTTTTTTTCCCGTACAGTTATCATTATATTTAGAAAGTCAAAGCTCACGGTTGGGGGTAAAACTAGACTTATATCAAGAAATGGAATCAATTCACTGTTGTCACGTAATAAGAGTAGACAAATTAGGGTGTTTGGACGTGTTGAGCTCAGTTTCGGTTTAGAGTTTCGGTTTCGATATGCTCACAGTTTCGGTTTCGATATTTCAAAGAAAGGGTATAACTTCCAGTAAAGTTTAATACCTTAAAAAATGAATCAAGGAAAAACTTGTTCTAAATGTCAACGATTTAAAATATATATTCAGTTTGACAGACAAAATCATAAGCTTGATGGTTATAGAGCATCATGTAAATTATGTAATAAAGAATATAAAAAACTACATTATCAAAATAACAAAGAAAAATATAAACAATGTTATAATGAATTTGTTAAAAAAATCCAATGTATCAATCTGAATATTACTTTTATAGTAACAAATATAAACCGATATTCGCTTTACCCCTAAAACTGAAAATATAATCTAAAATGTTTCCTTTAAAAATGAGCACAATAAAATCCAAAAGATTCGAAGACATTATCCAAGAGTATACTATAGACGATATAAATGAAGATGACTATATTGAATATATAAAACAACTTAAAAATAAGGTTGAATCAACTATAACTACCACACCAATAAAACTTAAAATAATTCTAACTTGTGAATTTAGAACACCATTAGCAATGCAGATAATTGAAGCATATTATAGTTCACCAATACAAACTATAAAAACTAGAAATAATATTAATAGATATTTTGATAATATGCCAAATGAATTTGATGCATGGGTAGATGCCTTTCAAGAAAGAGGTAGTGGATTTATTTTTGATAGAATAATTCAAGCAGAAGTAAAAATATATAAAGTTGAATATTTGAAAGCATCATCTTATATTCCTACTCAATTTAAATCACATAATATAATTAATGTTAAAAACATAAATGATAACAAATGTTTTCTATGGTCAATACTAGCTAAATTATATCCAGCTAATGATAATAAGGAAAGAGTATCAAAATATAAAAAATATAAAGATGAAATTAATATGACTGGAATTGATTATCCAGTATGTATCAAAGATATTTCAAAAGTAGAAAAACTCAATCCATTGTTAAATATAAATGTATTTGCATTAAACGATTCAGAAGATAAGTTATCTATTTATCCTGTTCATACATCTAATAATGAAAATGAAGATAATATAATTGATCTATTATATCTTGAGTATGAAACAAATACACATTACAGTTTAATAAAAGATCTTAATACTTTTCTTTATGATAAAAATAAAAATAAATCTTTTGTTTGTAGGAATTGTATGAACATATTTCGTAGAAAAAGCACATTAGATAAGCATAGAGAAATATGTTTAAATAATAAACATTGTAAAACTATAATGCCAAAAGAAAAGAATAATATTCTTAAATTAAAAAATTCTCATTATAAGTTTAGATTACCGATTGCAATATATTCTGACTTTGAATCAAATAATATACCCATTTCAACTCCTACACCAAATCCAAATAAATCATATACAAATAAAATATTTAAACAAGAAGTTAATAGTTTTGGTATTTATGTAAAATCTGATTATCCAAATATTTATAAATCAGAATATATTTCATATGTAGGTGAAGATGCAAAAGTAAAATATATTGAAAATATTCTAATGATTTATGAAGATATAATAATTAATTTAACACATTTTGAAAAAGATAAACATAAATTAACAAACCAACAGTTAATTGATTATAATAATGCAAATAATTGTTACATTTGTGGAATTGAATTCACAGATAAAATTTTTAAAATAAAAGAGCATAATCATTATACATCAAAATATAGAGGAGCAGCATGTCAATCATGTAATACAAAAGAAGGTAAATCTAAAATAATTCCAGTATTCTTTCATAATGGATCTGGATATGATTTCCACTTTATTATAGAAGAATTAATGAAATATGAAAATAATTATAAAAAAGTTAGTGTATTAGCAAAATCTTCAGAAGAATACATTTCAATAGAGTTTGGTAGTTATTATAAAAAGTTAAGATTTTTAGATTCATATAGATTCTTAAGTAAGGGATTAGCAGGAATAGCAGTATCATTAGATGAATTTCTAATACTAGAAAAAGAATTTGAAAATAATATAGATCTACTTAAACAGAAAGGTGTTTATCCATATGAGTATATTGATTCAATTGAACGATTAGATGAAAAAGAATTACCACCAATAGAAAAATGTTATTCAACATTAAAAAAAGAAGGAATAACACAAAATGAGTATGATCATACTAAGAAAGTTTGGGAACATTATAATTGTAAAACATTTAAAGATTATCATGAATTATATTTAAAAACAGATGTATTAATCCTTGCAGATGCATTTGAAAAGTTTAGAGAATTCTTTCTTAAACATTATGAAATAGATCCTTGCTATTGTTTCTCTGCTCCAGGATTAACATGGCAATGTGGATTAAAATACACTGGAGTAAAATTAGAATTACTTTTAGATTATGATATGTTACAGATTTTTGAACATGGAATAAGAGGTGGATTCTCAGGAGTCTTAGGTCCAAGATATGTAAAAGCATATAATAAATATACGTCTAACTATGATAATGATGGAAGAATAATTGATAAACATGAAATAGAAGAATGTTTAGAAATAATTAAAAACGGAGGCAATTTAAATGATTTTCTAAAAGAAAAATATCTTTTGTATTTAGATGCAAATAATCTATATGGATGGGCAATGTCTCAAAAACTACCAACAGGAGATTTCAAATGGGAAAATGATGAAGACTATTATTTAAATATTCCAGAAGGAAGAGGTTGTATAATTGAATGTGATTTAGAATATACTCGTGAAGCAAAACTTAAAACAATGAAATATCCTTTAGCACCTGAGAAAATGAAAATAACAAAAGAAGAACTTTCACCATATCAATTAGAATTACTTGAAAAAGAAGATAGAACATTAGGGAATGAAGAAAAATTATTTCTAACATTGAAAGATAAAAATAAATATATCATTCATCATAGTATCTTAAAAGAATATATTAAGTTAGGAATGAAAGTTAAGAAAGTTCATAGAATAATTTCATTTAAAGAGAGTGCATGGTTAAAAGATTATATTGATTTTAATACTACTCAAAGAACAAAATCAAAATCAGCATTTGAAAAGGATCTTTGGAAATTAATGAATAATGCATTCTATGGAAAGACATTAGAAAATATAAGAGGTAGAAGTGAAATAAAATTATTTACAGATAAAAAAGAAATACAAAAACATATTAATAAACCAAACTTTAAAGATTCAATAATATTTAATGATAATTTTGTAGGAATAATTAATAATATAACATCAATTAAATTTGATAAACCAATATATTTAGGAATGTGTATTTTAGACTATAGTAAATTATTAATGTATCAATTTTACTATGATGTTGTTAATAAATTATGGCCTAATAATGAATTAGTTTCAAGTGATACTGATTCTATCTTCTTATCTATTAAAACAAAAGATATTTATGAAGATATGAAAGAAGTAATAGATCATTTTGATACATCAGATTATCCTAAAGAACATCATTTACATTCAACTGAAAATAAAAAAGTAATAGGAAAATTTAAAGATGAATTAAATGGAAATATTATGAATGAAATAGTCTTTTTAAGAAGTAAAGTATATTCTTTCACATTATCAAATATTAAAAATAATATTAAAGAAATTAAAAAACTAAAAGGAATAGGTCAAACAACTGTTAAAAAAGATATCAAATTTGATGATTATAAAGATTGTTTATTTAGTAAAGAAAGTAAAATAAATAAAATGTTTACAATGAATTCAGAAAAACATCAAATGTTTATAAATGAAGTAAATAAAAAGAGTTTGTCAGCATTTGATGATAAAGATATATTTTAGATGATGGAATAAAACACTTCCTTATGAATAATATGGAATGAATGATTTATCAGAAACAATTTAGCATAAATCAAAAAAGTAATATCTAAAACACCATTTAATCTATTAGATTGATTCTAACATCAATAACATATAATGGATATAAACTTTAAAATCAATATCCATACCAAAACAATTCTTTTAAACTTAACAGCTTTCTAAACATTCTACAAAATCATTTCCTTTAAAATTTATATTATAATCTACCTCGGGATTTGAATTTAAACTAACAACAATATTTTGTATATTAGCATCCCAAAATAATGCTTTATTAAATGATTCTTTATCATGTTCTTTCTTTATTTGAAATCCAATAATAATATACCTTGGTTTATCTGGATTACTACTTGTTGATAGACGCCAATCAAAAGAACTTCCTTGTGGAATTGATATATTTTCACCTTGTAGTTTTTTAGATAGTGTAATTAACTTTATTTTTTATTTCTTGCATTAATTTATTTTATTCTAGACTTGGTTTCACATGTGGAACAAACCATGATAACTTATTTAATTTTACCTTTCCAAATGAGTTTATCAAAATTCTTTTGAAATGAATACAATAATAAGTTCAAATCCATACATCACCTTATTATAAGACAGAAATATGTTTAAGTGGGACACAAAAACTAAAAGTTCCTTTTGGAGATTTTTTCCATAAAAATAATGAACAAAGGAATCCATCTTTTGATCAGATTTATCTTTATACCACAATTGAGTCAATCCTTCAGTTTTCTTCTTCTGAATATTAAATATCCCATCTCATTTCTCCAGGATAATTTAAACTTTCAATTTCTTGATCTAAAAGAATTAATGCATTATTGATTAATGTTACTTTATCTTCTTCTTTATGAAAACACCCTTTTTATCTCTAACTAGTTGTCCTTTAAATTCTAAATAACTTTCAGATATATCCAAAAACGTATCCTGATTATTAATTTTAATTTTATTTCATTACTTTTGTTTAAGGAAGAATCAGAGTATATTTGAAATTCATATGATTGAATAATCAATAATTCTTCATCAGATTTAACTTGTTCATTTTTATAGGATTAATTTTAAATAAATGTAATCTCTTCACGTTATTTTTTCTTTTGAAAAAGACTTGATGGTAAATAATAATTTTATTGAATGATAGTCTTTTTAATTCTAATAAAAAAATCTTTTTGTTTTATTAAATGAAGTAAATAAAAAGAGTTTACACATTTGATGATAAGAGATATATTTGTGATGATGGAAGAAAATGAATAATTTAATTTATTTTATTGAACAACAGTCAATTTGCTTCCATCAGAACCAAATGTAAGAATCCTATCTGTTATGATAATAGCATTAGCTTCTAAATTTACTGGTGTTTTATTAAATGTCATTTTAACTGTAATATCAGTAACTCCTCCTTTAATTTCATCACTTTGATTACTAACATCAACAACATAGATTGGATAGATATTTTTAAAATCGAATTGACTCATATTAACAGTTCTATCGTTATTTCCAAAACATTTTTCATTAAGACTAATAGCTTCTTTAAATATTCTACAAAAGTCATTCTTATCTAAGTCTAAATCATAATCAATTGCTGGATATCTTCTCGAATGTAAATTAACATATATATTTTTTAAGTTAGCATGATTAAACTTTGAATTATCGTATTCATCTATTTTATCATTCTTACATTCTTGAAATGCTATAATGATAAATCTTGGTTTATCTGGTAATGTAGAAGTTGATAATCTCCAACTCCAATTATGTCCTGCTGGAACAGTTTGTTTTTCGGATGAAATTCTTTTATAATTAATTTTATAATTTACTTTATTTTTTACATCATTTAAGATCTTTGTTTCAACAGTTAAATTAAGTTTAACATGTGGAATGTACCAAGAAAATTTATCAAGCTTAATCATACCACCATATGTTAAAACATCTCCAACAACTGAAGAGTCTCCAGATGAATCAGTTCCTTCTTTTTGTGCTTTTCTAATAATAGCATATTGATCATTTGCCTTCCTATTTAAAACTAATTCATGCATAAATCCATAGAGAAGTTTCTTGTAACTTTTACAGAATCCAAAAATATGTTTTAATGGAATGGCAAAATTAAATGATCCATTAGGTGTTGAGTTTTCAATAATATACTTTTGTAAAACATGAAACGAATCTCTTGTCTTAAAGTCTTTTGATCCATCTCTATACCAAAGTTGAGTCAATACTTCACTTTTTCAAAATCTCCTGAATATGATAGATATCCCATAATAGTTATAGTTTCCCCGAGGTTAAGAATATTTTCAATCAAACTACCACTTAAACTATATGTAATTGATTGAAACAAATACATCAATCCATTATTAATCATAGTTATTTTATCATTTGGATTAAAGGCAGATTCTACATTATTCTTTTTACGAATTAATTGTCCCTAAATTGTAAATAACTTTCTGAAATATCTAAATATAAATTTTGTTGATTAACTTTAAATCTATATTCTGTATTGTATCTATTCAAGTCTATTTGTTCGGGTTGATATTCATGAAATTCATATTCTTTAATTGTCTCATCAACAATAAATTCTTCTGTAAAATTTACTTTATCCATTTTTATAGGTATAAAATTTCGTCATCAGAAATATCCTTTTTAGAAAAGGCTATTCTATCAATTATAATAATATCTTTATAAATCTTTACTTTATCAAAATTTATATCACTAGATACTTTAATTTTTTAAATTATCAAGATTTTATTTTATTTTGAATTCATTTTTTTTCTTTTCTTATAATAACCCCAAAAGGTACCGGATGTTTTAAGTCTTCAATTATAATATCTATTCCTTCAATTAAAGTTTTTTCTTGATTTAAATTATCTAGTAAATAACCTGATATAAAATATACACTATTGTTTGGTGGATCAGTTAGTAATTTTAGATCATTGTCAAATTTTGTTTTAAATTCTAGAGCAGATATATCATTCCGTTTTTTATTTGAACCAATATAATATTCTCCATGATTTTTCATAAGCACTGCAGTTCCATTATATGCTGGTTGTATTGGAACTAAATTTCCCATTATTTTTCCAGAATTAAATATTCTATGTATTTCAAGTGAATTTCCATCACAACTAACAGTATTATTTTTAACTTTAATATTAATATCCCAATCTGGTTTTTTTTAAATAATTTCCATTTATTGTGTGTATATACAACATAATATGGAATTTTTGGCTTAATATCTTTTTTATCAAATAATTCTAGATCTTTTGGAATTTCAACTATTTTTCTTCTATAAATTCCATCAGAAGATAATTGTAATCCATAGATAGAATTCTTTTTCCATCTTTATTAAAACCTTCTACATTTTCTAAATCATCTAAGTTTATTTGACTATTATGAATAGGATGAATAATTTGATTATCTTCATATTGATCATCATGCTTAAGTTATTATCGAATCCTGCTTTAAAATTTTATATTTAGGTTGAAAGAGAGACTTACAATAAACAACTAAGTTATCATAATCTAACAAATCTGGTTTTAACAATAAGTTTAATAATAGATTAGTCTTCCCACAACGGGATTTACCAACAATTAAACCACTAATTGAATTAGGGAGAATAGGTGATTTTTTTCTTTTGTTTGGAGTTTTCCAATCTAAATTTATATCCATTTTATTAAAGAAAAGAAAAGATAAAACAGAAGTCAGTTGTCAAGTAAGTCCAAAGAAAAGGCAACCTCAGAAAGAGTAAGGCGTGCAATGTGCTAATGTCTCAATTTTACTTTGGAACTAACCTATTTTCACCACCTAGTTACAATATTGTTCTTCTCTTAATTACAAATAAAACAACACCAATCACGATATGAGAGCATAAACTTTTATTTTTTATACCTTTTCACACTTTCTCTCATTCATCAATCTCACCCTCACTTCATAGAGCTAATTTCTTTATCTTTATTTTCTACAAACTTGACAATATCCATTTTATCCTCTTTCCCCTTTGTAGATAATATAATTGTTTATGAAATATTGTAACTCACATCTTTTAGTATTACCATATCTTTTTGGTAGAAAGAACTTTATTTCAGAGTCATCTTCATTAACAGTAATTTGAACACTTCTTCCATATTTAGTATCTTTAAATTTTATTGATGATTAAGTATTTTTATTAATTGCTAGGTCGCTAAGTTTCTTGAAAGGTGAAGTAGGCTTTTTGTTAAGAGTTTTGAAAAATTCACTTGCCATTTTGTTAGGGAGAAATTTGGTAATCGGTTTTTTATTTTTTTTATTTTATGAAATGGGGATATTTATACCCCCCCCTAAAGTCAACATTTTTTTTTTTTTCGTGCAGCGGGGGATGGCTAAAGGTGATTTTTTGTTTTTTTTATTTTCCGTTCAGGCGGATTCATATCCATATATTACTGATTATCGTAATCTAATAAGTCTTGTCTAACAATGAAAAGTAAGCAAGTCTTACCACAGCCGCTTTTTCCAACAATTAAACCTCTAATACTATTAGATAACATCTTAGAGTTATTTCTATTTGTTTCTTCTTCCCAGTCAATATTTTTCGCCATTTAATTTAAGATAATCTTCAAGGAAATAATCCAAAAATAATTACATCAAATAATTTTCATGAGTTGTCTCCTCTAAATGCCACACCACAGGATATGGTTGAGTGATTTTCCAGTCTAGATTGAATGCGTTCAAGCGATAAGTGTGTGCACATTCTAGATATTTCATCAAGACCTCAAAGCGCTTTACAATGGCTTTGCATAAAGGACGTAAACATATTCATAGAGAAGGGAATCATTTGCATAGAGACACATAACACTTGCATGGAGACATATAACGCCTGCATAGAGACACATAAACATCATATAAACACTTGCATGGAGAAGTTAAACGCTTGCATGGAGACATATAATTAATATAAACACACGCATGGATACCAAATGTGTGAGTTGAGGTGGAACATTCTCAAAGATTCTCTCATATCGAAACCGAAACTGTAAGCATATCGAAACTCTAAACCGAAACTGAGCTCAACACGTACAAAACCCCTACTACTCTCTCTCTCTCTCTCTCTCTCTCTCTCTCTCTCTCTCTCTCTCTCTCTCTCTCTCTCTCTCTCTCTCTCTCTCTCCTCTCGCTCTCCTCTCTCGCTCTCCCTCTCTCTCCTCTCCCTCCTCTCTCCCTCTCGCTCTCCCTCTCTCTCTCTCCCTCTCCCTCTCGCTCTCCCTCTCCTCTCCCTCTCTCCCTCTCCTCTCCCTCCCTCTCCTCTCCCTCTCTCTCTCTCCTCTCCCCTCTCTCTCTCCTTCCTCTCCCTCTCCTCTCCTCTCCCTCTCCCTCTCCCTCTCCCTCTCGCTCTCCCTCTCGCCTCCCTCTCTCTCCTCTCCCTCTCTCCTCTCCCTCTCCCTCTCGCTCTCGCTCTCCCTCCCTCTCCCTCTCGCTCTCCCTCTCCCTCTCCTCTCGCTCTCCCTCTCCCTCTCCCTCTCCCTCTCCCTCTCGCTCTCCCTCTCTCCCCTTCTCCCTCCCTCTCCCTCTCGCTCTCCCTCTCCTCTCCCTCTCCTCTCCCTCTCCCTCTCCTCTCCCTCTCCCTCTCCCCTCTCCCTCTCCCTCTCCCTCTCCGCTCTCCCTCTCCTCTCGCTCTCTCCCTCTCTCTCCCTCTCCTCTCCCTCTCCCTCTCCCTCTCTCTCTCCTCTCTCTCTCTCTCTCTCTCTCTCTCTCTCTCTCTCTCTCTCTCTCTCTCTCTCTCTCTCTCTCTCCCTCCCTCTCTCTATTTCTCTCTCCCTCTCTCTCTCGCTCTATTTCCATTTTCTTTTATCTCCGTCCCTCAGTACAAAGCAAAGTATGGAAAATACTAGCACGCTAAATTAAACTGTATAATTTATAATATTCTTGTGTAGTATTACCGACTACGCAGATATGAACTTCGATCATCATGAGTTGTACACATTCTTTAATGGATAAAAAAAAAAAAAACTTTCAAAATTTCCTTTTTCTCCACCTGATGCTAAACTATTTTGAACGTAAGGATAATTCACGTTTAGTTACAATGTGAAAGGTTCTCAAAACATTTTTTTAACTGAGACTCGTTTGAAAAGTGAGTGGTCGGCCGAGATGCCAATAGGTACTGCTTATTTCCTTCCACTCTTTCACGTATGTTTCATCTTCCTGTTTCCGTTCAATTCACCTTGACAACTCGGCATATATAGAGGACAAGTTAGTAACTTTCAATGGAAGGAAATAAAGTACACGAATTATCTAAGGCATGACCATCTTGGTTCACAATGCTATTAGGATTTATCTCTCCTTTGGTCAGTCAGGTAACGGGCATGGATCGTTTTGAACTCCGAAAGTATCCACAGCTTTGCAAAACCATGCGCCAGCGACTGTTGAACGAAGAATTTGGAGAGTACAACTGAGAAGTGTTACTTCATACATTTGTCACTTTTCTTCTATTGTGCTATCATTCAGATCCATCTGCCTTTCACTGATATATTTTTTTATCCTGGATTGGTATATCTGTTTTACTATTGGTTTATTTAGTTCCTGTATTTTGAGTTTAGTAGCTTTCTTCTCTTTCCTTTTCTGTTTGTTTTCTTCAGTTACTTATCTCATTTTTGATATCACTAGGTGATGATCACTAAATATTTCTGTTCCTCTGTTTATTCTTGCAT
>JAXRKP010000279.1:289217-364217 GCA_037039925.1 Doris montereyensis
GGCGAGAACAGAATATTATTATATGTGCATGGGTCATCAGATAGTGAGGCCACCAATAAAAATACAGGATCAGATCATCATTGGCACAATTGAGTTTCAGCACTTAGGATCCACAATACAAGAAGATGCATACTATGAGTCAGAAGTTAAAAAGAGGAACTAAGCAGGGTGGAACCGTTGGATAATGGTCATAGGCATATTGGGCAATAGAAAGGGTGCGAACAAGATCAAAGGATGATGCATAAAACAGTAATAATAATAATAACAATATAATTCATTTCTATAGCGCACACTCCCATCTTACGACAGCCCTAGGCGTATAAAACCAGCTACATGTATGCTGTGTTAATTAGAAACATTCACTGGACGAGAAGCTGGAAGGGGATTTAAAGGTGGCAGAGATGAGGAGGCTGCGTTGGACTCTTGAACTAACAAGGAAAGATTTGGAAAAGAAATGAGAATGTCCGCAAAAACCTGGGGATGGTACCAATATTAAAATTATGTGAATAGACTACGATGGTTTGAACAAGAAGGGGTGAGAAGTACGTGGGCAAAGGAGCACTAAAGACGGGTGTGAGGGGGGGGAGAAAGCCAAAACGAAAACGGATGGATAAGATAAGATAAGAAGAATATTTATCAGTAAAAGCACGTAATTCAATAAAATTCATCTAAATATGTTGGAGAAGTAGTGGGTCTTCAAGCGAGATTTCAGTATATTCAAAGACTCTGCAGACTGGACGTCCCATGGTAAAATGTTCCAAATTTTGGCTGCTTGTGTTTGTAGGGCCCTATCTCCGAAAGTCTTAAGTTTAGTTTTGGGTGTTTGTATCATTTTCTTGCTCGCTGAGCGCAGTGATCTGTTCGGTGTGTATTTAGGAACTAACTCTTTTAAGTAGACTGGAAAGTCAGCCTCGTGCAGGCATTGGTACGTGATTGTAGCTATCTTGTAGTCAATGCGGGATTTTATTGGGAGCCAGTGTAGGTGTTTAAGTATTGGCGTAATGTGTTCTCTTTTTGAAACTTCCATAACTAATCTGGCGGCATTGTTTTGTATTATCTGCAGTTTCTTGATTTGTGTCAGTGGAAGTCCAGCCTGCAGAGAATTGCAGTAATCAATTCTTGAAAGGACAAATGAGCAAATTAATTTGTTTGTTGCTTCAGGAGTGATGTATTTCCTGATATGACATATTCTTTTTAATTCCAGATAGCAAACTTTTCTCAAATGTGAGATATGGTCTTCCATGGACATGGTACAATCCATGATAACTCCTAAATTTCTTACTTTTTTGACAACAGGAATTTCTTCGCCACAGATTTTAACATATCTTAATTTAGCGGCTTCTACTTTGGCTTTGCTTCCTATTGCTATAACTTCTGTTTTGTTCTCATTTAATTTCAATTTATTGGATGTCATCCACGAAGAAATCTGGGTGGCGCAATCATTAAGGGAAGTTATGACAGATGGCAGTCCGGATATTTCAGCAGACTTATAGAGCTGAGTGTCGTCAGCGTAAATGTGGTAATTAAAATGATGTTGATTGATGATGTTGTGTATTGGTTGTGCGTACAAAGAAAAAAGGATTGGCCCCAGAACCGAGCCTTGGGGCACACCAAAATGAAGAACAGAATAATTTGATAGCTTTCCATGGACTGATACAGCTTGCTTTCTATTGCTGATGTACGAACTGAACCATTCCAGAGCAGTGCCTTTGATGCCAAAAGATAACTCTAAACGTTTAAGAAGAATGCCATGATCTATAGTGTCAAATGCAGCAGATAGGTCTAACAAGGCTAAAATGGATAGTTCTCCTTTATCGGTCGAATTCCGTAAATCAGATTGTACTTTCAGAAGTGCTGTCTCTGTGCTGTGCTTTCTTCTATAAGCAGACTGATAGGTTCCTTTCAAAGAGTTTTCATCTAAGTGTTGGTCGATTTGGCTCAAAACAGCTTTTTCTAATATTTTGGAAAGAAATGGTAGGTTGGACACTGGTCTGTAATTTTTCAGATCGTTTTGATCAAGGTTGTTCTTTTTTAATAAAGGTCTAACTATGGCCTCCTTAAAACTAGGGACAACAATTCCATTTGTTAGTGACTGGTTGATAATATTGGTAATATGAGGCAAGGTGATATCAAGGCAGCTAAGAAACAGATTTACTGGCAGTGGATCAAGTTCACACAATTTTTTAGTAGATTTCATGATTGTAGATTTAACAAAATCTTCTGTTACAGGTTTAAAAGAAGAAAAGGAATTACCGTCAAATACGTGATACCTGGGATCAGAGTTTGTGGCATCTAAGTTTTCTCGTATCTTTTTAATCTTATCGATGAAAAAATGATTGAAAGCTTCAGGTAATTCACTCACCGGGATGTTAGTTGGTAAGTACTGTACATTCTTTTTACCCAAAAGGTCATTGCAGATTGAATAGAGGTTTGAACTTGATTCACTGTCTTGTATCTGTTTGTTTAAATAAATTGATTTTTCTTCTTTAATAACATTAGCAAGAGAACTAATTTCTTGTCTGTAAATGTTTTTATGAACAGTCGATCCAGTTTTTTTCCACAGTCTCTCGGCTTTTCGTTTCTTTTTCTTTCCGTTCAGAACTCTCTCGTTGATCCAGGGCGCTGCAGTCCTTATTGGGGCGAGTTTCTCTCGAATTGGAGCGTGTTTGTCGAGAATTGTTCGGAGGGAGCTATCAAAGTCATTTGCTGATTTCGGTGTCCTGTCTGAAAATGAATTTAAAAGGTCTTCTTTGAAGGTGTCGATGTCAATGCCTTTAATGTTTCTGCAGAGGATCTTTTCTCTCGTTGTCTTGGGTTTGTCTACGTTGATTTTGAATGAAATGGCGTAGTGGTCTGATATGCAACATTCTGACACTTTTACTATAGATTTGACTAAATCGCTTCTTGTTAAAACTAAGTCTAGAATGTGTTGTTTCTCATGTGTTGCGTCAGTGACGAGTTGTTGGAAACTGTGTTCGTCAATCAGTGTGATTAAGCTCTTTACAGATGAATTAGTTGACTTTTCAAGGTGATAGTTAAAGTCCCCTAACATGTAGACGTTGTTTTTGTTGTTAATGGAATCAAGAAATTCAGAAAAATCCTGTTCAAATTTGCTGATGGTGTGGCGGTTCTTTTTGCTTGGCGGGGGATGGTAGACACACACGCAGAATAAGGCACAATTGGGTGTGTTGATTATTATTTTACAATGTTCAAAAGTGTCGTATTGAGAATTTTCTTTACATTTGGTTATAGCATAACATGCAGATATGAGAGACTTTAGAGTGAACGAAAATGATGCAATGGACCGAAATATATGGATAAATTACATTCGTTATGGCAATCCTGCAAATGAACGAAGAAGAAAAAAATAGTCCCAGGTATTTTGCACTGCCCTTTGTTTTGAGTTTTTGGTTTTGTATGCATGTAATACTTCGAGTTTACTGTTTTCACTTTTTTTATTATTTTTATTTTAGCATATTATATTAAGTACCTGGCATTTATCCGGATGGAGCTCCATTTTACTTTTCGTTTTCTCTCCCATTCTTGTTGCGTACTCAGGTAATTTTCTGATATTTTGCATTTCTGCATGTTGTTTATATTTTTAAACAGAAGAAAAATTTTTTTTATGTGATACTTGGTGAGAGGTAAAGAAAATAATTATGAAAATGTGAAATATTAAGAAGGAAACAGGACCTAAGAGAGTTCCTTGGGGAACACCTGAAAGTACTGGTTCGGGACAAGATTCAGCACCTTCCCATAATTACCCTGTGTTTGTCCACAATGAAATGAAATGATCCTGTCAAGAATAGAACCTTTCTCGTCATCTCTTATGGACCAACACCAACTCATGCTTTATTCTAGATAAGCTAGCGGTACGACTGTTAACACTTTAGTCTGTGTGTCAGTGACTTCATCTCCCATCTAGTCAGTGTGATAGAGTATAGTATGCATGAGGTGACTGAGATTCAATTTTAACGAAAAGTGCATCACTGTATCGTATCATATCAATGCCCAGTTTTCCCATGCTTTTGAACCTTTACGTCTGTGGGTGTAAGTGTCTTCGGTTGTTTTACAGGTGTGTTTGTAACACATGCCAGGGAGTTTGCACCACCCCTCCCCAATGAATTATATCTCTTCTGCTATATTAATTAAAATTTGATTACAGTGTGTAGAATTTGTTCGTCCAGCTTCTAAAACTCATTGATATGTTGAGGAAGGAAAGCTCATGACGAACAAGTACCTAATCACATACAATGCCAATAGACAACAACGTAGAAACAGTTTGTTATGAGCTTTACTTCCTTTTGTATCAATTTTTATTCCGTATTACAATCAAATGTAATTAGACCATTCTGATTCTGTTTTTAAATGTCCTCCTTTACATTTGAAGATTCTGACATGTTGTGCTGATCAATGTTGGACATTTATAGACAATGGCTAAGGATGTGATTTATATCATTGAAGGAGAATGAGATAGCAAGTGCACGGAAGAGTCCAAAGTGGGGGCGGATGCACTCTCTTTTGACAAGGCATTCCAGTCTATTATGGGTCTTGGGTAGAATGACAATTTTATGTAATTATTGGTGCTAGAAAGTGGGATGAAACTGTTAAAGTGGGTTGCTATCGAGGATTTTATAGACTTTTGGAAGCTAGGGTTTGAAATGGCCACCATGTTGTTTTTGATCTTATACATTAGCTCATTATGCTCGATTGAAAGGATTGTCAGTTTAGTCCCTCTAGCATGCTGCTTACACTTGAGGTGTCATGGTGCTTTCCAGGTGTAAAATGAGTACCCTCCTTTGTATCATTTCTATCTGGTCTATCTGGGACTTCGTGTGGAGATCCCAGACAGTACTGGCGTATTTAACAAGTGGCTGAACTAACGAATTGTATGCTTTCTTCTCCATGTTTGGTGGCATGATCCACAGTATAGTCTTGATATAGGCCGAACTGGTGAACTCTGTATATAGGTGTGAATGAAAAAATACAACTGAAAATTAAACATTTCTAATATAGATTGTTTTATCGGTTCAAAATATCATTCAACACCGTTAAAGAAGGGAACTATTTGAATAAATTATGCAAATCTTAACCCCAAGCGGCTTTGTGTAGCATTGCGCGGTGCTGGTTGTAGCTGTAGCGTCTGTTGCAATTATTCATCTGTCGTGCCATCCGAAAGAGCACAAAACGCTGTTCATGCCTCCAATATCACACAAACAGGTATGGGGAAAGCTATATTTTTTTCTTGTCATTTTGTGTTTAAATTTAAGTTCTTCAAGTTTTGTGGACTCTCATGACGTTCGACTGATTGGAGGTCTAGAGCGAGGTCTTGATTCTCTTCATGCTATTTATTGTATTGGGCTGGCGGGCCGCCATCTTGTGAAGCTTTCGCCCGACAAGGTTCACATTTTATATGTGGTGTAATTACAACATAGAGCTAAATTAATTGAGGAAATACAAATTCCAAAATGTACACGGGTTATAACGTAGATCTATACTTCTGTACATCAGATCCAGATCTATATATTTCTTAGTATAGCGTTATAGTATAACGCTAAAGGCTAGACCTATTTATTATGTTTGAAGGAGTCGGGCTCGTGGTGACACGGTGTGATTTTCGTTGAGATGCACTGCCTGTATTGCCAGCGGAATCTAGATCTAGATATTGTAGCTCTTAGATCTGGGCTAACTTTGCCTCGGATGGGGGGGTAGTGACAAAACTAGATCTAGATTTAGAAGGGAAAATAAAGTGGGTACATATCATGGCGGGATAATCGCACTTTAGCACCGCAAGATTTCATCTCGAATACCTCACCAGGAATAGGATTGCAAATCCTGTTTATGCTTGATACTGGGCATGGTCCTGATATTCCTTGCTCATGCTCCGTGATTGACAGAGCGTTGCGTAACGAGCTATGAAGGGCCTCTCGCTTTTACGTGTTTATTCTCATCGCCCTATTAATACTCCCACTTTAGCACCGTTGACCATAGTAAATGAAGCAAAAAATACACTGCAGCGGTTCTAAAGTGGGAGTAATAATAGGGTGACGACTTGGGCCAGGCAAGCGGGGCTTCAAGTCGTCTTCCTATTAGTATTACTCTCACATGTGTGTTCTCCAGTTATCGCCAGTGAAACTCGGTTATAACGAGAGCCCCCGTTCAAGCAAAAAGTGTCGTTATTCCCGAGCTCTTGTTATTCCCGGGCCGTCTAATTTTCTTCCGCTCCTTTGTAAACTCTCCGCTTGAGTAATCAGAAAGGATCTTGTCTTTGTCCTTTAGAATTGTGTACAAAGTACTAGAGGGAATGTCTAATCCACGACATATCTCTGCATTGGTACATTTCTTTCTTCTCCACTTTTTCTATTATGGAAACTTTCGTTTCAATGATTAGCCTCTTTCTTTTTTTGAGAATTCATGGTGTAAAAATTAAAAAGAAGTAAAGTAAATAAATAAGACGATGACTTGTGGCAAGAACAAAGGTGTCGACCGATCACAACGCTTTGGCTAGGTGCTGTGTGTGGTGTAGTGTAGGCCAAAGAACACCCCTCCCACCCACACACTTTTCTCAAGAAGAGGATAAAACAGAAACAAAACCAATAAGGAGGTACAATAATATTATTATTCCCCGCGATCAGGAAACAAGAATTGTGTTGACCACCTATTTCGAAGAAGGCAGACACAAGGAGTATAAATATATTCAAATATTGACATAGGAACACACTCCCTCAGGATAAGCTATGGAAATCAAATAAGAGAAATGTATCTCTCAAGTCTCATGCCCGGGGTTAGGCTTAGAGGAGATGGGACCACAGAACAGAAATGTATGTAGGGCAGGCCTCGCGAAGTGGTGAGATTGATGAGAGATAGCACCGCGAAATGTCCATTGGTCCTCTCTGAGAAGTGAGAGGAGAGGAAATCAGTATCACGG
Organism: Doris montereyensis; assembly: GCA_037039925.1. Classification (NCBI taxonomy): domain Eukaryota; kingdom Metazoa; phylum Mollusca; class Gastropoda; order Nudibranchia; family Dorididae; genus Doris; species Doris montereyensis. Next base: position 296,146 of record JAXRKP010000279.1, read on the forward strand.
TAAGCTAGTCTACAATGCGGACAGTAGGCCTGAGTCGGTAAGAGCGTGATCGTAGTGTATTGTCAGTGAGTCAGGTTACACTGCGAACAGTATCGTTTAACTATTTTCAAGTTTGATACTGCCTGGCGGTGCTAAAGTGCGATTATGCCATCATGGCATTCATGTACGATACCGCAAAATCGGAACATGAAGCTTGCTTTGATGTCTCTGCGCATACGCGACATTGGAAGAGGGGTTGTTAGTGTGGTATAATCGCACTTTTGCACTGCCAGGCAGTATCGAACTTGAGAATAGTTAAACGATACTGTTCACAGTGTATCACCGACCTGACCCACTGAAAAAACTTCGATCAGCTCTCACTCTCTCTCTCACCGACTCAGACCAACTGTTCACGCTGTAGGCTAGCCTACCATGATACTGGTTGCCTCTCCGCTCTCTTCACAAGCCTCCGTGGCGAGTCTGGAAAAAATATTGACATGACCGTACGACACTGCGATGTTCTCCTCAATCTCGCCACTCTGCTAGTCCTACCCTACATACATCCCTGTTCTGTGGTCCCATCTCCTCTCGGCCTAACTCCCGGAATGAGACTTGAGAGATACATTTTTCTTATTAGATTTCTATAGCTTATCCTGGGGAGGGTGTTCTGCATTATTAAAAGAAACAGTGTTCCTATGCTGATATTTGAATATATTTATACTCCTTGTGTCTCCCTTCTTCAAAATAGCTGATTAACGCAATTCTTGTTTGCTGATAGCGGGAATAAAAATAATGTTATTATTTTACCTCCTTACTGGTTCTGTTTCTCAGTTTTATCCTCTTCTTGAGAAAAGTGTGCTGCATGAAAACAAACAACAAAAAGCCCTGCTCTTGTGTTTCCAAGTCAGTCGTCGCCCTATTATTACTCCCCGCTATAGCACCGCCGCCATGTATTTCCTACCATTGCGCCTATGGTCAGCTGTGCTGAAGTGGAAGTAATATAGGGCGACGACTTGAAGCCCCTATTATTACTCCCCAGGGATGTAAATCTTTCAGATTTCCTCTGATTTTAAATTATTTGAGGTTTTCTAGTTAAACCTAGAGCGATCCCCATTTTACCGGAAGTGACCTCCTTGGATGTGGGGTTGCCACAGCTGCTTGGGTGGAAAAATTAGTGTGTGGCAAAGGGAAAAGCCAAGATTTTTACTAGGGTAGAAAAAGGACTATAACTGTGATACTAGACATATAAAACCATACATTTTCTGAAAAGCTGATAACACGTGGCATTAATATTTGGATATTAGACATAAATTTAGTTCATTGATTATTTGTATTTAGACCAAGAAGGAAAATTGGGAATTTTTTCCTCTGATAACTCTATCTCGACATCGATTCGTCGATTTATTCATGAATAAATTTAACTAGGGCCACTGTTGTCAATTTACATCACCAACTGTCTAACAATACTCAGATCACTTAAATCAATGATCTTTATTGTGTTGACAAACAATGAAACGCTAAACAAAAGGGGTGATTACACAGTGAAGTGCATCACTTCGCCGGTTGATAACAAGGCCTCGAGGGATGCTATGAGCTTAAAATAAACAATGTTTTCATTGGCTGTTACTTCACTATATACTTGAGCATTTACTACGTCGTTTTACCTACAGTGGAATTTTCCATTATAGAAGGTCAGGGTCTATGGCTGTGGCTCTTCCGGTCCAATGATGGCGTGCCCTTTATATAGGGCAGTGGCCTTTAGAGGGTTAACATATATTTTTCTCTTAAGTTTCCTTTTCTTCCCTTTTACTAAAATACTTGTATGTTCACTGTTATGAATAGGTGAGATGGTTTAGCACAATGAGATAAAATTTCAGAGTCCAGGTCCAGCGCCGATTTGTATACTAGCCATCAGCGGAAGCACACTCCTCTATTTTAACTTTCACTTTCATGACGAAGTACAATTTCCACACTGATCCGTGAGGCCCTACTACTCACACGAGGAGATTTCAGATTTAAAAATCGGAACCATCTTTACTTTCTTCGAATTTTTTTGTCTGACTACTAACACATTTATTGTGGAAATAGCCGTTCCCGTAAAGGATTTTTGGATAGATTTAGACAATGTTGAGATGCACTGACTTGCCTCTCTGCAGGAAAATCGAGGCTAAGTCATTTTAATTTCATATTGCGTTATTTGCTATTTATGTTATAATTCTATTTTTGGGTTATTGTGATTTCATAGTCTAATCTAGAGCTAGACAAGATTAAGATCGATCTGCTTGAGTGAAGTGACCTAGATTCTGTAAGATCTACATCTAGATTTTTATTATGACAGCCCTAGATCTAAGCCGTAGCTTTCTCCAGGCCATAGCTTGGGTTAGTATATCTGCATATAAATAGATCTAGCTTGTTAACGGATTAAAATTATTTCTTGTTCGGCGTTCCAGAGAATTTGAAATATAGATTGTAGTCGGATAGACAGATCTTGAAAATAAACGCGCACGTTGATCTAGATTCTTCGTCTATATTTAGATTCTAGCCAGACAGGCTATTTTATGATAGATCTAGATTTAGATTACTAGGTCTAGAATTTGTCGCACCCATTTTCTTTAGTAGAGCTAAATTTCTAGATCTACTTGGTGGCCTAGTTAATAGAATCAGAATTGATTTAGAATTTTGCTATAACTGTTATAATAACAAGCTAATCTTCAAAACAACTTAACTCTAGATCTGGGTTGAAAGTAAGTTAGCTCTAGAATGTAGATCTAGACAAATTAACAAATTGGGGATAATCTGTCAAAAGTAAAGGTTTATTAACCCAAGTAGAGCTCGCAGTGTTACGGAAGTGACCTTCATACAGTGAGGGGTTGCCCCAGCCATTTGCATGAAAAAACGATTTAGACTTAGTTTAAACAAGGCGTTCACGTTTACAGATGATAAAAACCTTATAAAACATGCATTTTCAATAAGTTGAAAGAATGGGGAATTCATATTGAGATGTTATTGCAACAAGAGAAACTTAAACTAAGGACTAAACATTTGCAGCGATAGCTGTGTAATCTTTGACCTCACGAAGTGTGTTGAATGGGAAAGCGTCACTTTGACGAATGATAACGAGGCTATCGGGAAAGCCACGAGCTTAAAATATATTGTAATTTCATTGGCTATTATTAACTATGAACTCAAAAGGTCAAACTACGTCATAAAACATGTAAGGAAAGTGGAAATTTCCAGTCAAGAAGACAAGGTGCTTGGCCCTAAATATAGGGCCTGCGCGCTCCCGGGGGGGACAGCAACACGCCCTTTATTTAGGGCCGGCGCTTTTCTTAGGTTAATGATTAGGATTCCACAGTAGATGTGATTGACCTAGATCTAAGTTTTATGTCTAAGAACAAATTCTGGCTGACAACTTTAGATTGTAAATGATGAATTCCTTTCTAGTCATATCAGGAAGGTTGAGAAAGATGGCATTGCATGGTGCTGTGATTGTCAGTGTGAGATTAAATACGGCACAGGAGGTGTTTGGTGTCTGAAAGTTTCGCATTTCAGAGACTTTCAGATATATTTTTTCATTTGCCATTTACATCCCTGAGTACAACTTATTGTGCCATGGCATTGCTATAATGCTCGTCAAGCAAGCAGCTGCCTGTGTTTGGGTGATCCTGTGTGATATCAACTTGCCCGTCATAGTCCTGTTTTGGGGTTAACGCGGATAGTGAAGAAGAATGGGCCGGCTTGTGTCGTCTGTTGGCACTGCAGTGTCTTTGATCGAAGTGTGCACTAGAGTCATGGATAATAATTATACCTAGCATTGCCCATACATGCTGTATTCCCATGCAATGGGTTGTGATTGTTTTTTATTTAAAAGAAAGAATATTTCCATGTTATATGTCCACTTACAATATCTTTTTCTTCTCCATTGCAGAAAATGGATTTGATTCATCTACAAAGTTCATATCTTCTCTGGCAAAGTTCTTACAGTCTTTATGTAATGGATATGTTGAATTTGATTCAGGTGTGGAAGTCATTGGCCACATCTACCTAAGTGTTGATACTGGCAAGAAAATTGATTACATCCTTAATGAAAAAGTGTGCAAGACAGATGAAAATAGCGTTACCTTCATTAGCAACAGTTTTCATGCACAGCCTGCAGAAAAGCCCAAACCACCACCACCGAAAACTAATGCAACAATCCCTGAAAAAGAGGAGAAAGTTGTAGATGATGATGATATTATTTTAATGGATGAGCCAGAGAGTACTAATACCGGTACTATCCCTATGAGAGACAATAGTCCCCAAAATAATGCTCCACCTTCAAATTTCAATAACGCATCAGGTGCCTCTAAACGTCCACACAATCAGCATTTTCCACCCAATCGTCCTTCAAAACATCGCAGAAAAGATTCGTCGTCTTCAAATCCTCATGGTGCACCATCGAACTCACATGAATCACATGACTCGTCATTTAGTTTACCATCAGAAATGTCCACTGTTACACCAGCATCAGAAGCAGATCTTTCTCATTTATCACAAGCTCTCGCAGACAATAATTCATCACATCTTGAAGAAAGGGATGTGAAACCAGTTTTAGACAGTGATATGAATGTTGTTAATGTTAAACAGGAATACGATCCATCTGCTGAAAGTCAAGATTCAAGTAATATGTGTGAGTATCTTATTTTTTGTCCCTTTTGCTAGAGATAGTAAATGGTTTAATGTTGATTCAAATTTATTACATTTTGTTATTTAGTTTGTAAATCCATGGCTGTGGAAAGGATAATCATTGGATGCTTCTAATTCCAATGTATTAATTTTTAGCAGCGATCTAGTGTTGCCTGTGTATTGTCTGTTCAGCCTAAAGTCTATATAATCAGATTGACACAAAGATTTTTGTTGTCTTCCGCCAATACAGTAGTAGGCCGTCTAACACCACATTGTCTCAGGAAACATAATTTATTCTATGTATAAAAAAATGGCTGGGCCAAGCCAACAGTGATCGTATGGCATGTAGGTCATTAACAATGAGTCTTACTTTACCGGCCAGACAGCATGGTGTCAAGATACACAGTCTAGGCAAAACAAACATTGGTCTAAATTCATCATTCCTTAATGTGCGGTATTTAAACAATTGAGGTTAATCGTCAATCAAATCAAAGATGCGTGTCCAATCAATGTGGTGTTGGTAAATGAGTTTGATTGTTGCATGCTTGTGAGGTAGAAATGGACAGCCATTGACTTCATAAAGTTATGTCTGCTGCAAGTCTGACATATCTGTCTATGAGGTGTTCATTGCGTGATAAAATGATTGACATGTTGGATAAAATTATGTCTTTTGCATAGCTGCCAACCAGTGTGTAAAAACATATTTAGTATGGGTTGGGTTTTTTTTTTAGCTTTTAGTCTGTAAGTATATTGAAAAAGTGTGTGTTTACGGTCTGTTTTGTTGGGTTTGTTTTAAAAAAAAAATAATTTAATCCTTAGTTAAAGGCAGAGAGTCAGAGATATGGGCCGGTTGATAATCCGAAGACTCCATTCTTAGTTCGTAAAACTACCAGCAATCCCTGAAAGGGGTTTTAGGCTAAATTATGAGTTGTTTCTGGAATACCACAGTCTGTCCGCTTCTAGTGTATTTTTCTAATTAGAGACGATTGAAATCAGACTTATAATTCTCTTTTTGCCAGTTTAAAATAAACAGACATAAAGCTGAAGTTGAAGTTCCCTAATGGCCTAGATGCTCAGAATTGCAGGGTATCAAGACTTAATTATTTCTCTGTTAAAGAGGGCACCTGTCAAAACAAGCTTTTATCCTTTAACCCACTGACACTTAAGATAAGTGAGGAAAAGGTGTATCATAAAGTTTCCTGAAGACAATATTGGGCCCAGCAAAACTTTGAACTTTGTGATTTGAACACAGTACTTAAGTTTTGTCTACCACTAGACCACCATGAAAACAAAATAAAGAGTGAACAGCAATGTTTTCCCTTTTATGGAACATGGGGACAGCATCATATCGACAGTAAAAGTTGCAAACTCTAAGTCTAAAATTTGTACAGTGGATGTTGCATAAGTCGACATTGCATAAGTTGATGGTTTTTTACTGTCCCATCTCCCACACATTTTTTAGTGAATGAAAAACTGTTTACATCGACATCGTCTTAAGTAACATGCCTTTCAAGTCGATCGTTTTTCAAGGTCCACAGGTGGTAAAAGGAATGAAACTACGATTGCATATGTTGTTACGATTTCAATGCCATCCACGACCGTTGACCCCACAGCTAGAGAACACGATCAATATAAAATGTTAATATGCCTGTATTAATGATTATTAAACGCTCATTCACTCGCCTTCACTCTACATCTCAAGATTCAAGTAGCGCAAAGGCACTCATATGTTGGCATATGGCTGGCCATATGACCTGTTGTTTGTCTTTCTTTTCTCCTGGTCAATAGTACCCAGTTGCGACTGAACCGATCAGAGCGATGGCGGGCGAGGTGGGTGATGGCCAATAATAACTAAAAATATAATATGTCGCGTGGGTCTTAATCGTGTTGTCAGCATTGAGACGTGACTATTGCAACAGAGAATATTCTGCTTCGTTTTTGTTCAACACACTGTGTAATTAATACAGTCCGTAGCACATCATATGATGTTGATCTAGTTCAACTTGTACTACTCATATTCGTACACAATCATATACCAGCCATCAGCATTAATATTATTAGTAGGTATATCTCCATGAAGCACTTCACGAAACAGACGATTGGTTTAAAATTAAAGCCAGAGATCTAATCGCACGTGCAGTCTTGCTCTTACTAATACAATACCACTTCATCCTCGCCACTTTTTTTTTTTCACTTGGAATTCTACCACTTTGCTCAATCACTCGAGCAAGAAAAATACACAAAGACAACACATGCATGTGACCACAAAGCCACATGTCAGTAATTAGTCATAATGCCCAAGACCTTTATGGTGAAAATCATGTCACGGGAGGTAACTGAGCAATTGCTTAAGTCGATTTTAACATAAGTCGATTTTTCTTTAATGGGTCCCTTCAACATCACCGTATGCGGTATCCACTGTAACACCTTTTTCTCTCTCTTGCTTTTTAACATTAAGAAGCCTCTATACTTCGTAAATTGGGATTCTGTGGCAAAAGAATCAGTTTTTGACACTTGCACACCGTATCTGTCTGTGAAAATAGATAAGCATCAGTTTCTTTGATTTTCTCATGACGTCCAAAATTGAACGTATACGGTTTGTGACTTTCACTGTCGATATCTTCTACAAGGCTGTGAAATGAATTAAGTGATGAAGTTTCCTACAATTCTCAGCTGTTTTAAAAAAATTGAAAGTTGTGTTTTATGTAGATTGATGCGAGAATAATTTTGTTTCAGAGATTTGGTCACAAAGGTGTTTTTCGCATTATGGTTTTTTTTATGCTCTTGATGATCACAACTTTGTAAATGTAAGCTTTCTTAGCTTTATCGATTTAGCATTTAAGATTGTCCTGAGTTGGAAGCGTTCTCTTGATACCTGTTACATTTTGTTTCATGTTTGACTAATTTGTTGATATTTTTCTTTTTGTTCATCTAGATAATGAGCAGCAAGATGAAGGTGGTTATTATTCAGGTATGGCACCCCATGATCAATCTTACGATATGGGAGGCAGTCAATATTACGGTGGACGAAGGGGCAATGTACATTCTGAATATGATGAAATGGGTTCAAGTGATATGTATCAGGGTGGAGCTGGTCCTGGAGATTCAAGTGGCTCAATGATGGCTGGTGCTCAAGGTCAAGGTGGGTGCTTTTTCCTTCTTTTCAGGACAATTCAAAAACCAAGGTTTATGTGCCAACTCATTCCTGTCAGGGCTAGTCCTTCCCATGTCTTGTTTAATCCAAGATTTTGAAAGTCGTGCAGACTTTATATCTCGTCTGATACTATGGCTATGTTACTCAATGTGTGAAGATATTGGGCTGTGGTTAATTGAAGTGGAAAATTGTCGTCCCTTCATTATTTGATTTTCAAATCTGTGAAAGAAAGATTAAAGGACTAATGCACCCTCACGCTCAGTAGTTTACTTTACCAATTTGAACGTCTTTTTTCTTCAAACCACATAAAGTTGACATAGCTTGAGAGCACTATATATTATTTGTGAATTGAAATTATAAAATGAGAATGAAGTGTGTTGAACACTTACATAAAATTCTAAGCTTATCAGGATACTCTTTTCGGGTTTTTTCGCTTAAATTTTTTCCTACATTGAGGGATTTTTTTGTGTTACAAATTACTCAGTAAAATCCATTAACAATGTTTGCTATAGCTGTAGACAGGCTTCAGTCATTTGAGTCCCGTATATTATGAATCTTTTGGTGCATATGATAGTCATTTCTTCTTTTCCTAAGCATTTTATTTCCAGTGACAGATTTCCCCCATAGTTTTATGTTTTCTTTTCTTTCTTTTTTTACTACACGTGACCAAGTTTTCTTTTCTCTTATAACCCAACAATCGTTTTAAATCAACGAATTAACGTCACAGTAAAAGAAGTCATGAAAGAACACATGTTCTAAAAGATCTTAACGCTGAACATTTAATTACTTTGTTCCTTGTAAGTTAAATATATTATGTTACGTTTCACTAAAGGTAAAATTTAAGCTATGCATCAGTTCTATGTGGGGACTGGGTATGTGAGAGTCCAATGTACAGCACACCAACCTTGGTTTTTGTATTGACCATGTTAAAAATTAATGTCAGAGATGCCAATCCATTGGAATATTTAAGTTTTTCCTATTTTGAATGAATTTTCTTTGAAGACGGGTTGATTCGTTGATATTTTCCAGTCGAGCATAGACATAGTAAAGCTGTGTGCTAGATAAGTATTGTGAAATTGACCTCTTTACCAACCCCATTTTCCTCTCAATGCCTCAATTTCAGGGGAGTGGGTCCTGGAGGTCATTTTGAAAATTGATAAAGCAGTACACCTATGACCTTCATAAATGAGTTCTATGTGTCGAAATTAGAGCCTTTTATAAATAAATCAATGCCATGGAAAGAACATTTTTAAAGTGCATAGTGTTTCAATCTTTAGGTATGTGTTTCAATATTGGTATACATCCTTATTTACATACCAGTTACAAAAAATATGCATTGGTTGGGACAAATTTTAGTTTCATAGGATGTTGAAAATGGCATTCAACAAATCCCCCCCCCCCCCCCCCCCAGAAAAATACATTTATCAGAAAGCATATAATACATGCATACTTTTATTTTATACGTTGAAAGTAAGTCAGAGAAAGGTTCAACAAGTTTTAGTGGCTGACATACCCTGAGAAAAGAGGATAACACTCTAAAACATCATAAAACCTTGTGGTCTCAATTTCAACTTCCCGACTCCTTTATACTTATGTTGGATGGTACCTTTTGATAATTGTGTGTGGAATGTGTCATATCTGTTCCTGGTAATCTAAGGCAATATTCAGGACAATTCGTCAAACATTTTTTTTGGGATAAGATATTGTGATGATTAAAATGGGTACCAACTTGCAATACTTAAGACAAAATTAGTCTTTTATAGTATAGCATATGTAATGTGTTGAAAGTTCTGCCTGTGTTGTTTCTAAAAAAAAAAAACTAAAAATTTTGAATTCGGAGAATTGATACTGAGCTTCTTTTATGATATCATAGTGAAGGGAATGTATTCAATCTATAATAAAGCTGAACGTCTCTAACTTTGACCGCTTATAACTCAAGAACCACTGCACCCACAACCTTCATATTTCGCATGCAGATTTTAAATAGGCTGCTTTAGGTTCTTAGCAAAGAAACGAATGAAATCAGTATTTTAATTGATTTGAGAAAGATTGGTTTGCCTGCTGTCCACAAACCTTTTTGTTACTAGATCTAATTTCTCGATTTCCGGTCATAGCAATAAAAAGCCCACGTAACTTCAGTATCCAGTACCATTTGATCAAATAATCATACTTGATATCCCCCGTAACTGATACAGTGATTTCTGAGTTTACAGCAGAAGAGACCCTGCTTCATAATAAAGAGAAATTATAATCCAGCATTATTTACGGGCATGCTTGCAATTCAACAACCAGATTTGTCCCATTTTAGGCAAATCATGGCTTTCTTCCCTTTAAAAGATTTTGAACGAAACACATTATTTTACAGTAATGTGATATTTGAGCACCCCATATCAAGGATTTGGTTGGTTGTTTTTTTACATTTTTGAATCAGTTATAAAATATATCATCAGTCAACTTGGATTGATCAAATTTGGCCCTGTATAGTGACTACCACACTTCGTTTCTAGGTTTGTGTTGGTTTTTGTTAGTGTCAATTGGGAAATGTTCCTTTGAATTTTCTCCCAGGTCTCCCTTCTGTTTATCATGTATAACTAGCACTAGTAATTATTAAATAAATTTAATAGGACATTAATTCCCTGTTTGTGATTATCAAGTACATTTTAAAATTCTGTTACCTATGGGTATTTTCGCAGAAAAAAATAAAAAATTTTTGGTTGGGTTGGGGAGTGTTGAAAGAAAGCTGATATTTTAAATGAGGTGATTTCATTCCATGGGTTGGCATCTCTGCAAAGTTTTGGTCGCTCTTCTTTTATTTTGCTTTCTATTGTTACATTTTAAACTGAATCATAGTTTATCCCTATCTTCCTCATTTCAATCTTTTTGGATAAGGTAAGGGAAGCTATAGATATTTGAAATCCATCTTGAGGTTAATCCATTTGGGTGCTCTCTGTATTTAAAATTTTCTTCTCAATTACTTTAACTCCAGTAGTCATAGTGGGGTTGGGTTGGTTTTTTAAAGACAAAGTTTTAACTATTCTGGGATTCATTTACTATGGAAGAATGTATTACCATAATCAGAACATTTTAGAAAAGATATGAAATTTGGGTTTAACACCAGAAATTTGGGGGATAATATGAAAGAGAAACGGGCAAAACTGGGAGCAGTTTCACTGTATAAATGGATATCACTTAAATTTCCCCTCATAACTTTCTAGTGTCATCATCTGTTGAAAATTGATTCATGTTTTTGAAATGTAAAGGGAGTTTTGTGGTAATTTTGAAATTGCTGCTTTCAACTTGTCTTCTTTGTTCGACCACAAACTTTTAATGCAAATTTTAGAGAGCATATTATTTCTTTGCTTTAATAAAATTTTGTTTGTAACGTGTGATTGGAATCAATCAGGTAAGTTTTATATATGTAACTGTCATGTGGTTTTACACTTTGTCCCATCCTCTGTTCTTGCCCGTGTTCTCTTTGCTTGGATATTGGGTGGGGAGATGCAAGGTATTTATTGACTACTTCAAGCTGTGTCAACCACCGTACCAAGCAATCACTTTGGACGTGGACACTTTTACAGCTTGTTTGAAACCTGTTTGGATAAAATTGTGGAAATGGATCAAAACGACAAAAAAAATTATGCTGCTACAGTCACATCAATAATAAAAAAATTAAGTTTTTGTGTTTTCTCTGCCATGTCATAAAGCCTGCTTATATATATTTCTGTGTATGCGTGCGATCGTGTATGGACCAGTTTCCGCAGATTGCGTTTGGAGGCCTTTCATAATCACCCTTTTCTCCCATAACGAATTTCTTATCGTCCGGTTACCTTAGGAATGTGGTCGCTTTTGTGTGTCTTTCTTCAGACTTTTTCTAGAGCCACTTGCATGTTCATTATATAAGAATACGATTTTGGGAGATTAAAATTTGTTTTAGTTAGAAGTCATTTCCGCGTGAGCTCCATAGGGTTTAATTATACAACAAAATACACAAAGACCGTAGCCATAATTTGTTGTCTTTTGTTTTCATCTGTCTGCAGCTCATGTGACCGGTGGCTCTAATGGTATTTATCTGGCTTCTGGGGAGTCAAGGGGAAAAGTGATTCTGCCCGTATAGGCAACTTTGACGCTCCATATACATGTCCTTACTGTCGTAGACCATTCTTTCACAAGAACCAGTATGATGGACATGTCAACTCTCATTTAAATGTGAAGCCATTTGTCTGCTATAAATGTGGAAGTTCTTTTTTGCATATTCTGCAAATTTATCCCGTCACAAACGAACCTGTAGAGTTAGTACATTATAATTTCTTTATTTCCGGTAGAAGAGTTGACGATTTTGTTAGTAATTGGGATGATCGTCATCAGTGTGAGGATAGGATTATTACTCATTACTACGATAATCAGTTCATGCTTTCTGACTTTTCTGAATGTTGTTTTCACACTCTTCTCTAAATGATTCAAAATCTCCATTTGTTGATGAGCATGCCCTATTCATCAATATTCCTCCCAGCTTATGATTTTTCAAGTGCTATTTACTGTAGAACATCATTTGTATAGTTTCTTCCTTCATTGATGTTCCCTTTTATTTATCTGTTATTTTTTTTATCAGGTATCATATTCAATTTCATGAAGTTTATTAAATGAAAAACGCTTTCTTTGAGTCCTGAGGGTTCTTCTGTAAATATCTTTCAGTTCTTTCATGCTCCCCTTTGCCTGTTTACTATCATACTTTCCTGTACATAATAATGAAATGATCTGTTACTTTTACATCACAGTCTTTTCTGGGTCTTTTTTACAACAAACATGGGTCATCCCAAGTACGTACATGATCATTGACTGCATCATTTGTAGTACATATATAAAATAGTATATCATTTCCTTCGCTGATCATGATCACAATGAGGAAATGTCAAATCGTTTTGTATCCCTTTTCTACTTTCATTTTGCAGCATACAACAGTACAAAGAAGTGCAAAGAAGGAAAGAAATACAGATATGAATGTGAATTATGTGGCCGGAAGCTATTTCACAAGAAACATTATGTGCAACATAAAAATGCTGTCCACTACAAAACGTTTCCATACTCTTGCCCAAATTGTTCCAAACAGTTTGCATATCGTGAAAGTTATTTGAGGCACCTAAGACATACTTGCAAATCTCTTCCAAAAACTTAGTTTGTCTTGTTCTATCTTTATTTCTCTTTATTTTGGGGTTCTTCTTAGTTCATATTTTCTCTTCTCTTCCGTTGTATTTACATTTATTCGCGTATTGAATAAATACATCATCGTGTATTGTGTATGCGTAACCTTTTTCTCCTTTTTATACTTTCCGTCGGTTCACTTGAAGTAATTTAGGAATAGATTTCTGGGAGTTGTCATTAAAGCCCTGTCAGACAAGCCACTGGAGGGGGAGCAGCACTGACTCCAGTATTGCCTTTTTCATCCTCAGAAGGATCAAGATTGAGTCAGTCCAAGAGCTTGAAAAATGGCAAGACTGCTGTGAAAAGTGCTCTTCCCTTTCACTCCCTGCCAGGAGAATGTTACAGTCAGGCTGTTAATGTCTGTTGGTGCTATTACTGTAATAAGCAGTTCCACTCTGAACAGTTGCTTGCTGAGCATTTAACAGAACATTCTTGCAAAAAACCTTTCAAGTGTGATAAATGTTACCTCTCATTCATGTATAGGTCTACCTTGAGACGACATCAGACAGTTTGTGGGGGTAGTTTTCGATTAAAACTTCATGTCTGTCCTTCTTGTAGTCGAAGTTTCACCTATCGACACGACCTTAAGAGACACATTAGAAATATTCATCATGTTCTTTGATATCTGTTCACGTCCGATTTTGGTTTGCTTTCCTTTTATTTAGTGCGCTGGTATGGGGCACACATTTTTTCTTCTCATTTCATTATTGAGAAAGACTTGAGGAGTTTGTGTCTGTTTATAAATGCAAAATAAGAATCACAGAAAGAGCATATATTTCTTGCTTTGAGTACTTTAAAAGGCAAAAACAACACTGATTTCGATAAGCATTGATGTATGAGCGATCGTGTCTTTCATAATCTCGCCATAGCTTAGCTAGAACCTAATTTATATTTATTTATACCTAAATCCGAAACCTGTTTTGCTGAAACTGCTTTTTGGGCATCTTCCTTTTACATATATGGAGTAAAAGATTATCAGTTAATGGATGTTTGAGTTGAGAAAGGGGATCCCTAGAGGGCTCCCTGAACTGATTGTAACAGTTTCTCATTTTGTTTTCGGTATTTGAAAGTATTTATGGGAGGTATTGCGAGTGGTTGGCGGGTGCTGCTATTTTTCCCTTTCTTTCGCTAATCCACCTGTCTTTCATCTTGCTGTTTCCTTTTAGATCAACCTGATATACCTGCTTGTAATGGATCTGGTAGATTTAATTGAAACAATCTTTGAGAGGTGCTATGTTTTTGTTTTGTTCTTTAACCATTGTTTGGGAGTATGTGTGCCTGCACTTTTTGTGCTGCAAAATGTTGTCTACCTCTCTACAACCCTAAAGTGTACACAGCTGATTTCCGCATATTTTAGTGCATATTTGTCCTACAAAACAAATCAACATAGATTTCATGAAATGTTTTGGGTTATAGTACATTTACATGAATAAAGTCCATATATCCTTATCGATTTCCCCGTTAGAAATCACTATTAGGTGTTCACATTCTATCAAAGCCTCATACTTATTTTCAGAATGGGCTCTTCTGTTGAAACACTTTTGTTCTCAATCTATTTATGGTAGTTGTCAAATGTCTTTGCCCTCTCCTTTCATCTCCAGCCTATGTGAGTTCTGGCTACAGCTTCATGAACAAGCCTGATAAGACAAAGTGCAAATTTTGTTTTAAAAAGTTTCCCTGTAGCCGTGATCTAGATGGTCATGTCAATTCCAAGCACTTTTACCGTAAGCCTCATCAGTGCTTAAAATGTGGAAAGCAATTTTCCTATGAACAAAATTTAAAACGTCACATGAAACTGTGTGGTCCCTTCCTGGTATTCAAATGAGCTCAAGGTACTGCTGACAGATTTATATTGTATTTTAGAACTGATGTGTCTGTGCTTAGTTTATTCATTTTTATTCTTTTGCCACTGGGGGGTCGAAGGAAGTATACTGGTGTTGAAAGGTTGGATTTTTTCCAATGCTTATTTTTTCAATCCACTTTTGATGCCGTTTTTACAGGCTGTTAAAGTCGTACACGACATAATTCTTATTTATAGCTGTATCAAATTAAAATGATTTCCTGTGGCTGAGATAATGTTGCCTTGTGATAGGGGTAGTGCAGTGTATGCTGTTGTATGAATTTTTTTTTTTTTTTGTAGTCTTGATTCTCATGTTGCCTTTGTTGCATAGAGCTCTGTCCAAAAATTCAGTCAAGGTAAAAAAAAAAAAAAATCCTACCAAAAACCCAGAGATTACTTTAGTTGTGGATGTGGGTATAATTAAGATCCTTTTGTTGCAGTCTGTCAGAGTGCTCTCTTTGTCATTTGTTTTTACTGCTGTCCTCATGACTTGCATCTTGGTATCCATTTCATCTTCCATTCAGTATCTCTAAAGAGTGACATCAGGTTTAAAAAAATATTTTGGATGGGTTTTTTTTTTAATGAATTTTCGAAAATATTATAGATCTATATCGTGAATAAAAATAGCATTTTTATTACCAAAAAAAAAATTCTCAAAAAGTTAACAATACTTTTTTTTTAAACGACGTCATTCTATAACCATTACAACAAGAACCTGTTTGTCAAATATATTTCAAATCGTTTGGTAAATGGCGGAGGAGAATTTTAGTGTGAAAAAATGCAAGTTAAAAAATCAAAAGAAAATTACACAAAACAAACGCTTCAGACAGATTTCCATTGTTGTAGCAGCCTCCCTACTCTTTCGACATTGTCTGACATTGTTACTAATGTATATGGATTATAAATCTAGGTTTAGATGTGCACTTGTGAAAAACAGTTTTTTTGTTTTTTCCTCTATATCCTACTATGCTTGTGCGCATGTTTACATACACACTGACGCGCAACGCCTCTTACATCACACAGTGACGAACGGTATCGGCAGAAGCCAGTTGACATCGATGTTGCCACATTTGTCGTTTAGCTGCCAATATATGGGTTTTTACTGCCGTCTTCTCAGTGTTAGCATGATTTACGTGAAAATTTTGACTTTTTTCCTACCCTCGCCAAAAAAAAAATTTCTGCCATAAACTTTTAGATAAATGATCTTTCTACCCGAATATACAAAGAGCAGAAAATCAACCTTTTTGTCCCAAACTCGCCAGTCCTTGTTTGACTGTTACTTATGTTTATAATGTTTCATTCCATCTTTATTTTAATCAATTTTTTTTGTGTTGCTGGAAATTTTTATTGTTGAAAGCTTTGTTGAACTGTATACTGCTCAGTAATTATTTTTGAACTGTATACTGCTCAGGAATTATTTTGATTGAGTGAAAAAAATAAAGCTTCGTTGTATGCATTCAATTCTGTATGTTTTAAGAAAATGATTGTTTTTCCATTATGTGTGGAAAAAGTGGTATGAAATATGTATGTAGTGGTTGACTGATGGAGATCTGTTATTTGATATGTTTTCTTGCTTTTTACTCAAAGGCCATTCTTGTTAGCTCTCATTTCTGTTAAATCTATTATGATTCATCATTACACTTTTCTTATCCTGTTATCACAAACTTTAGTTATTATCCATTGTCCCTTGGGTATGGGCATAGTTCTAGATGCAGAAATTTGGTTTTTGCATGATCTATTGCTTCTAAAGCCAGCCTGTTCCTCTCTAAAGTACTGGTAAGTCATATTTCTTTCCTTTCACTCTTTCAGTCCTTTTACTTTGTGTTATCCTCTTAGTCCTCTTTGAGATTGTCGCATATGATCTATAGGTTTTAAACTTATGAAGATACCTTTTAGTTCAGAGTTAGGTTTTCAGCGACAGTCAATTACGCTCATTCTGATGAAATGCAGTACTTTTCCCATTGCAGTTATACAAGTTGTGTTTTGTTTATTTTGAAAATGGGGATTGTTGTGTATGGGTTTTTGTTCTGTTTTGTTTTCTTCGAGAATGAAGGGAATTACGTTCATTGAAGTTTTGAAGACCCCTGCTCCCCCTTTCCCCTTTCCGTATCTTCCACAGGGTTATACCAAAATAGATCTCACAGCGAAAAAGTAGGCCTAGTAGACACAAGCTGGAAAACATACGCCTGTCAGCCGTGCAAGAAATCTTTTGAGCGCGAAAGAGATTATCTTGGTCATATGAATACGCGGCATCTTCACAAGCGCCCTTATATTTGCAAGCTATGTGGAAAGTCCTTCGCTTATATCCAAAGTTTAAGAAGGCATAGAAGTTATAAGCACAAAATGCTAGAGGTGCAGTGAAACAGAATGTGACAAAATTTATGTCGTTTGAATGTAACGTGTGATGTACATGTGGTTATCATTTATTGGCCAAGTCTTCTGGATTGTGAAAGTCTGATAGTGATCATTGTTTCATCTACAGTTGCCTTTAAGTTGGCAGTGGAGGAAAGACACCGTTTTGGGTCTCGTCATAATTCCACGTGGCCAGAGAAGACCTCATGTTTCATATGCAAGAACAGATTCAAGTGCTCACGTGATTTGGAGGGTCATATGAACAGTAAACACTATGGTGTCAAACCTCATACTTGTAAAATTTGTGGGAAGGGCTTCGCATACGCCCAAAGTTTACACCAGCACATGCAGAGATGTCACGCTGCCTTGCGTCGATCCCATCAGGCATCTACAAATACAGGAGAAGAGTCTGGGGGTAGCTTCAGTAATTCAGGCGGAATTTAACACAAACTCTTGTTGGCTTTGATCCATCTTTCCTCTCTCTCTCTCTCTCTGTCTCTCTGTCTCTCTCTCTCTCTCTCTCTCTCTCTCTCTCTCTCTCTCTCTCTCTCTCTCTCTCTCTCTCTCTCTCTCTGCGCTTATCTCTTTCGTTGCTGGTCAGCGGGCACTGCTAGGTCTTCTGTCCTTTCCCTCTCACTTTCACTTGACAGTCATCTTGCTGTTTCTTCTTAATTTACTCCGAAGTCACCGCATTTGACAGACAGGGTAACTTTCATTGAAAACTCCCTTGGCGACCCGTTTTTGACACATTTGAACGCTTCTTGGGTCTTTGTCACCTGTTGTAAAAAAAAAAGTTCCAAACGGTAGTTGTAACAATGCTGATAACTGACCAGTGTTTAATCCTGCACTTGTTGAATAGATATTGTAGAAAGTTAAGAAATGGGCAATTTATCATAAAATAACAAATTAAGAACCAGCAGAAGTCTCAATAATCCAATTAATGAAGTGTCTGCAGCACTCAGAACATGAACCAAAAAAAGGATGGAGGTCAGAACTAGAAGTGGAAGAGGAAGAATACCTGGTCTTGCCAAAGCATACTCACACGCTAGAGAATTGACGAAGGCATGAGATGCTTCCTTCATTGTTGTCTGTCAGCTTAAGCCATTTCCCTCAGTGAAAATTGTTAAGTGGTGCCTTTTTCATATTCTTGGGATGTAGCTGAAAGATAATGTTTTTGTCGTTAGCCAAGACAGGATTCCTTAAAAGATCCTCTGATTAGCCAATGCAGGACTATTTGGTTTTTATCAACGTCTTGATCACTCCAGCCAGTGTTTTTCTTGTCTGCAGGTGCCAGATGCTGGTCTAAGTTTGTCTGTGAACTATGCTGGAAGCCATGCCGTGATCGTACGCACCTTAAAGAGCATCTTAATAGTGTCCACCTTAATTTGGTTGATTACCCTGCAGTTTTTGTGGGAAGAAGTTTCCTTATAAACGAAATGCCAATCGTCATGAACTTACATGCAGAATGTTATCACAGTTTGAAAAAGGATCTAAATCTAAATAAAAGTGCATATAGTTATTTGTTAGTTTTGTGTGGTCACATTGTGATTTTGTGCTAGGAAGGTGGTGGATAGTCTTGGTTTTGCTAAAGGTTGTGGTTTTTTGGTCATCCTAGCTTTGTCTTGTGCCCGTAGTCTGAGTGTGTCATGTTATCAAATCTGTACTTCTGTGTTACATACATTCCATCACTTCATATGGCTAAAACGGCATTTCCGTCTTTTGATGCAGGTACTGGATATCACAGGTATCAATGTGGGTATTGTGGACGTCACTGTCACCATCGGAGTCATTTGGAAGAACATGTTAGGGCTGTTCACTATGGGATACAACAGTTTTCTTGTCATCATTGTGGCAAGAAATTTAGATACAAGCGCAATATGGTATATCATTGTATGATGTGTAAAGACAAAAGCTAGGATTGGTGAGGTGTGACGATGATAATATGTGAGTCTGTTGCATATGAATATGATTTGGGTAATATGTGGCCTGGTTTCAGACATATCTCAAATAGTTTAGGGTTTGCCTTCTCCAAAGTCTCAGCTCCCTGACTACTGACTGTCACTTGCCCTTTCAATCGACAGGTTATCGAATTCACCACAAGTATGAGTGTCAATTCTGCGGACGTCTTTGCCACCATCGTAGTCATCTGGAAGAGCACATTAATGCCGTACACCATGGGATTCAGAAATATTCCTGTGAAATTTGTGGGCACAAGTTTTCATATAAACGTTCAATGGTTTACCATAGGAGAATTGCGCACAGATGATGATTTCAGTATGAACAGGATACAACATATTACCCTTTTTCCTTCCCAGGTTCAGGGTTTTCCCGATTTGAGTGTAAGCTTTGTGGACTGCGTTGTCATCATCGGAACCATTTGGAAGAACACACAGTTGCAGTTCATAGTCGGATACTCAGGTTTTCCTGTAGCTATTGTGGGAAGAATTTTGCCTACAAAAAGAACTTAGTTCGCCACACCAAACTGTGCTTTTTCAAGAACAGATGAGATCTTAATTTTCCCTTTTTGCTTTCGGTTGTCCTGGACTTTATTTTGTATTCTTTGAGTTGCGATTCTTTTTGTTTTAGTTTGGAATTTGTGGCCTGTATCAGTTTTTTGTCTCAAAAAATAGTTTTTGTGACAGTTGATATTGCAAGGATTACATTCAGTTGTAGTTTAATGTAGGGAAACTCAACAATTTTGTCTCTGGTGACATGGCAGTGGCAGAGGAAACTTTTTCAAGATATGGCTGTGTTTAGTTTGTTGTTTTAGGGGGTCGTTTGGTTTTTTGTTTGTAGTGTTTGCTCATTTGTTTTTCAAAATACTAACTCCGGTAATAAGAAAAGATCATATTTTATAAGCCCGGGATGGTTTATGGGCACTTTTTCAAATGTCTTTCATTTTGTTTCCTCTTAATTCACCCTGACATCACCTCACATCATGGACGGAATATATTTCAATAAAAATAAGCAGATCCTGACAATAACCTCCTTCACCAGTCTCTTCCATTATCTGTTTTCAAAACTTCAATGTTATCAAGGAGTTTGGTTTGTTCTTTGTTTGTTTTGTTCGCTTGTTTTTTTCTTATGTTGAAAGATAGGAAGTTATGAAAGGAATGGAATTTGCACTGCTTTATTCAAATAAGTTCATATGCTGTATCAGCAATGCATATATTTCAAAGCAAAGCTGAAAAGTGGTTTTTCTTTTTTCTTCAGATTTCTGGCGGTACAAGTTTCAGTGTGATATTTGTCAGAAGAGGGTGCGCTCCTCTTGGGAATTGCGTGATCATAAAAACAGCATTCATTTAAAGGTCTTTGCCTTTTCATGCCAGAATTGTGGTCGGCGGTTTGCATACAAACGAAGTTTCAAAAGGCATTGTCAGTCTGCTTGTTGCATAACCAAATCATGATCTTTATCGAATTTGAATCGTTATGGTCATGTACATACAATTAGAATTCTATTTCTTGTGTAAAATAGGAGGAAATCGATGTAAACCATAATTAGCCTGCTCTATTCTGAAATACTTTCTTAACCTAACTTCATACTCAGTGAGGTAGTTTTACAAATGCTGTGGCTCAGATTTTCCTAGATGTTTGTATGTATGTGTGTTTTGTCCAATCTTTCAGTGACGGTAACATTCCGGTCCTTTATTTGGTTGCTTTCTTTTACAGGTTTAGTGTTCGGTTGTTTTTAAAGTCAAATGTGACAAGTTACCTTGTCATCCCCTTTCCATGCCATGATGTTATGATGTCCTTTTTATAAGTTATTTGCTCACGGGATGGATGTATGGCAAGACTTTTCTATGGATGGGTTAGATCCTGCTTATTTCCTTTCCCTATTTCATATATCTTTTTATCTTACTGTTTCTTCTTAATTGTACCTGAAATCACCGCATATGGTGGACATGGTATATTCTAATGATTCTTAAAAGTCTCTTTTCTCGTGCACCATGGCAGATCAACACAGCTATGGTAAATGGACTTGCGATATTTGTGGAAGGTTCCTCCAGAACGGGTTCCATCTGCGAGACCATATCAACAGTGTCCACTTCAGACAGCTCCTTACGCCTGTGCAGGCTGTGGCAAAAGTTTGCTTACAAAAGAAACATGGTGCGACATAATCTGCGGTGTGGACGCTCATATTCCCTTCAATCATTGTCCTGATTTTGTTGTGTATTTCATGTCTGAAAATCAAGTCTCATCTTACTTAATGGCATGGAAATACGTAACTGATAGAAATGTCACATTTTATTGACACATTCCTACATTCCATTCGGAATATACTTCAATGATACTTAGGAGGGGTGGGAGCTGCTGGTTGTCCTTCTTTCCTCTCACTTGTTTTCCGTCTTGCCAATTCCTCTTAATTCACCCTGAGATTAAGATCACCACATGTGGTGGAGGGCAAAATTTTAATCGATCAAACCATAGTAGGTATGAAAGGGGTTGATTCTGTTGCAGTTTATTGTTTTGGTTTTTGTCTTTGTTCTGTGTGATATAACCTTATTTTTTGTGCGAAATAGACTTCTTCATTGTTTCTGCAGTGGATCTAAAATGCTTGATATCACGGTTTAGTACAGATTTACCTATATGGGATGAAAACATACCCCAAGACGATGTCTAGATCTCCTTCTAATTGTGTTAGATGTGGCTATCGTAATGTCAACAACTACATGTATACCATTTTGATGTATTAGGCATTACCGATGCTATTTCTACTTTTGATTGTAAGACCTGCTGAAAATGGTGACTTTGGAGAAACTGAGTAATGAGTTTAAAAAAATTAAACCCCATGTTTTGCTAGATCTTATGATCTTTTATAACCAACACAGACAATATTACTCTCAATGGCCTGGCAACAGAGCCTTTGAGGAGCAATGAATGATTGGCTAAGAATTATATATACATGTGTGTGTGTGTGTGTGTGTGTGTGTGTGTATGTATGTATATATATATATATATATATATATATATATATATATATATATATATATATATATATATATATATATATATATATATATATATATATATATATATATATATATATATATATATATATATAAAATAGAGAGTGAGATTAGATAAACTTGTAGGTCTTGACTAGATATGCATTCTAGACAATATAGATTCTAAATTGGTGTAAATGTGGGGCCCTTTGTAGATGCTACTGGTAGGTCCTTCTTTCCTTTCACTCTTTCACTTCTCTTTTATCTTGCTGTTACCTCTTAATACACCCTGAGATCGCCACATGTGGTGTGGTGGTAGCAGTATTTTTCAATTAAACAAGACTTTAAGATCCCTGGTCTTCTGTGCTCTTTGTACTGTTGGTCCCTATTGGATTGTTAATTTTGTTACGTGATCTTTATCAATCTATCTATCTATCTATCTAATATCTTTCTCTGACAACCATTTTAAAGTCACCTAAATGAATGTCAATGAATGTAAGTTGCGAGTTGTAAGAAACTTGATTAAAAGTTGAAAGGTGAGAAGGCTGGTTTTATTTGTACATGTCAGATTCATGAACTTCAAATCTTCCTCAGCAACATTAGGAAAAAAAACTGGAAATTCTTTCTCTTTCCAGATAAAGACTTGCCATCGCTCCTGTTTCGCCTTGCGTGTCATATCTGTGGCAAAAAATTTCCAAAGAAATACCATCTCAATGATCATATGAACAGTGTTCATTACAATATCGCTCCCTATGAGTGTGAACATTGTGGCAAAAAATATCCCTATAAAGCCAGCTTGGTCAGGCACCAACGACACAGCTGTTTCTCTGGAAAGTACACATCCTAAAGCTAACATTAACAGTAACAGTCTCTTGAGCTGGGGAATTGCTGTCATTTTGGGCCCACAGGATTTGCTGGCTTGTATTTAGTGTTGTGGCACCTTATAACATCCTGTCATATGCATTGTTCTGACAGTTTTTCACTTCTATGTGTCTTTCTGGGTCATGTTTGTTCATTGTTTTGTTTTGTGTTTTATTTTCGGTTTCCTCTTTAGTTTTTCTGTCCTATCTATGCCTTATATATGTTTCCAGGTATTGCCAAGTGGCCTTGCTGGATGTGTAAAAAGACGTTTAGTCAGAGATATCATCTCAATGAACATGTGGATGGGGTGCACCGCAAGTTGATGGGCTGCGTGTGTCCTGTGTGTGGGAAAGCATTTTCGTACCGAAAGAATTTGAATCGACACATGGTCAACTATCACTTATCGTACAAGTTCTAGATTCTGGAATGTGTTATACATTTGTACTTCTTTTGTTTTACTGTTTCTAATTTTTACGGAGGTTTTTTGTGTGGGTGGGAGGCTAAAGGTATTATATGTTTCCGACCTGCCCCATAAATTTACACTGGATTGAACGTGATTGGAGTTTTGCCTATTGCTATTAGCTATAGAGGTTAGACCTTTGGGCTTTGCCCTTTTTATTGTTTGTTGTTTTTTTAAAAACAGATTATCATCTGTAAGGGCACTCTCCCTTCTGTTTGTCCTCAAACATTTCTTTGTTATAGCAATGAGAAAGGCACACTCCATCCATTGGCTTGCAGTCCGTATGTGTGGTGAGACCTTTAGTTCTTGAATTGTGAGATGCATTGTTAGATCTATCACTATCATAGCTCTTACTGCCTGCTTCCGTTTTTCACAGATCGGGCTTCTTCCTCACGCTATAGAGATCCATGTCGCTACTGTGGGAAGCATTTCACCAGCTCCTTTCATCTGAAGGAACACATCGTCTCTAAGCACCTCAAAATAAGCGCCTATTCCTGTCAACATTGTCTCAAAAGTTTTTGTTACAAAAGAAGTTATAATCGCCATCTCATTTATTGCCGCATGAAACTCGAGTCCACTTGATGTGATGAATTATACGGTCTTATCTTTAGTGGGAAAAGTTTCATTCCATTTTAATTGATCTTGTTATTGCATTATGCTCATGTTATGGATCTAACATAAAACTTCTTCTACCTCTACAAAAAAAAGTCTTATTTTGTGATCTTCTTTCTTGCTTTATTTGGTATTCTGCCTCCTCATTGTTTTCATGCTGTCCATAGCTTTCTTATTTATGTTATCATTGTGAGAAATTCATTGTCTGAAGTTTTTCCTAAGCAATATCTGTTTTTTGTAATTGTAAAACTTAGTTGCATCCAGTAGGGCTCAGGCAGAGGTCAGACATTTCTGTTGTGAGTTAACTTGTGTATTACCAATTGAAGCATCGGTTGGTTGAGTTTATGTCGTCATGATTTGTTTTCACTATCTGGTTTCAAGGCATTGAAGACCCTGTTGTTCTTGGTCTCTTCTCCCCAGAGTCAGTCAAACGAAGAAAGTATCCATGCGAATACTGTGGCAAAATGTTTGGCGATGCCTATCATGCAAGGGATCATAAAAACAGTGTGCATTTCAAAATTTTCCCATTTTCATGTAATGCCTGTGGTAAATTTTTTGCCTACAAATGTAGTCTGAAACGGCATATTCTTATGTGTCCACAAACGAAACCTTTGTCAAGCGAGTAGGCCTACATGTACATGTCAAAAGCTATCCGTGGGAGGAGAGAAGGGTGACGAGGGCATTGTAGTTTGACCATTTATTTCTTTGTCTGTAAGGAAGATTGTTACGAGGTACATGTATTTTTGTGTGGAGAGGAATTTGTTTTCTTAAAATTATCTCTCTTTGTAGCTTGTATATATTGTCCTGATTATAGTTTTAAGCTGAATTGGCTAACTTAACTTAACTGTCAAATTGAGCAGAGTAAGCATCGCTGTCTTGTGTGTTGCAGATCACCCTCATTAGATGTTATTGTTTGGTATATTTGTCTCTGTATCATCTGAATAAACCCAACCTAGTATATTCTTTTTTATGATTTTCTCTGTCACAAAATCAAATGTTACAAGGTGAGGCATCTTACAGATACTTCTCTTACTGGTTAAGATAGACACCATGTAATTGGTTGCTGCATAGAATAATAATACTAACACTACTATAGTCGATTGATATGTCGCTCTCATATCTGATATCTCATTACATATATAGGCCCCAATTAAATTTATTCCTTTCAAGTGTTGTTTATCAGTTTTTCATACTTTTGTTTAGACTGTCATTGTTTTCATGTTACCATTTGTAAAATTTCAAGTTTCTATCATGTAATTGTAATGCAAACATCCATACCTTGAAAAGCTGAAACTAGTTCCACTATTACATGCAGCTATATGTTTTAATAAACCATTAGCGCACAATTAGAGAAGAGCAACGTTTCCTGCTGGAAACTGATTGATTGTTTGGTGGGGTTTCTTTGTTTTTGGTTTTTTGTATCAATTGAAAGGAGTGTTGGAGTTTTAAAATGATTTTTATATCAAAATGTTTCTCACTTTTATATGAATTTTGTTATTACTCATGTACAACTGTGTATTAATTTGTTAACATGTTCTGCATTAATGTTATGGGTAAGAATGTTAAATTGCGAAATACATGTATATGTCAAAATGACACTCAATTGAGAGGTGAAAGAAAAATAATATGTGGATGTAAAGTGTTTGTGGAAAACTGTTACATGAGCAAGTGCAGTGTGTGGTTTTGCTGAATTACTGAACTTGGTTTTGTTTGTTTTACTATGACTGATGTGCCAAGGGCGTAAGACTATTTTCAGGCATATGTTGTTGATAATGCCAGTTTGTTCTTATCGTTTTATTACCAATAAACATTTTCCATTGTTTTGTATTAACTCTACGCCTAAGAGCATTCGTTTCTTTTTGTTCATGTTATTGTCTTTCAGTCATGGTGATGTGACACGTGTTCAAACAATGGTGTTGTCCCATGTTTGTATGTTACGTTCACTGTCTTGTCTGTTGTCTTAGCCTTCTCTTTATAGCATAGTCCAGCTGACACAGTTCTCGCGGACGGTTGGTGGGTGTTGCATGTACATAAATGTACTGACTGGTACTAGTAGGTCCTGCTTTTTTCCTTTTTCTCTGGCACTTACCTTGTATCTTACCGTTTCCTCTAAATTCACCTTCACATCACGGCATATTGTGCACACAGTAAATTTTGAAGAAATAAATGTACTACACTCGCCTTGCTTTTCTCTTGTTTGGTTGTCCTATTTTTTTCCTTTCTCCTTTTTACCTATCTTTCATCTTATTTCCTCTTAAATTATCTTAAGATCACCACATATGATGGACAGGGTAAATGGCAATGAATCAAACATAAAGTAAAGCGGTCAGTGGTCTCTGCTGGTAATTCCTACTTTTCGTTAACTTAAATTTTATGTTCGATTCCTCTTAAATCACATGAGACCACTGCGAGTAAATATAATTAATCCATTCTACGGCTTTTTCTCTTGCATTTGTATCCTTCTTCATTTCATAAAATGCGTTTGTAACTACTCGCACCTTACTGCTCCAAATCAAATGGAAACATATATAAGACTTTCTACCATGAACTTATTGAAGGTTGGTGTGTGATGGGCACTACTGGAAAATGTTACGATTTTGTTTTCATTCACTACTTTTCCCCCATTCATGTCTATTATGTTGCTGCTTCATCTTAATCTTAATTAATGCGGTTCCTGAGCTCACCGCATGTGATGGGTGGGGATTATTAGAATCACATAAAGAAGCGCCTGCATCTTATATTCTCATGATGGGCGGTTGCCGGGCGGTGCTGGTTGGTCCTACTTCTTTTCTTTCATTCTTTCACTTATCTTCTTAATTTATTCTGAGATCATCGCAATGGTGGATGGTCAATTTCAATGAAACAAAGAAACATATTCTCATCTTGCTTCTCTTTGTTATACTTCCAAACTCACCACACATGGTGGATAGGATTAATGTTTTTATACAAGACAAGTCAATCAGACATGCATTAGAATGGAAATTGAAGTCATACGGTATATTGACAATTTACATGTCTTGACAACTTCATTTGTAGGCCTTATTATAAGTATCACTCTACAACAGCTAATTATCCTCTTATTCTTATTTAATTGTATTTAGTAGTCAATGGCTTCACACTTTATGTTGCCCGTGTTGTTGTTGTTTTTTTTGGGGGGGGGGGTTAAAGAAGGGGCGGGGGTGATTTTAACATAACGACGTCTTGTGTGTTATCTTTATCTTTTGATCCTTTTCCCTTTTAATTTTGACATTTTTCTCCCTCCTTTCTTCCATTTCCATCATTGTGTCTGACGTTACTTCACAGTCACGGGATAAGTTTTCCTTCCCGTTCGTCGTGTTTATTCTCGATTCTTCTACTTCTCTTGACTGCCGGTACTGATCTGTGTACTGTAATTGTCTGAGGTAGCTGCTATGATTGGAGATGCGTTTTTTAAGCTACTACTAGAGAAGCCAGTCGAGTGGTACATTGCCGGTTATTAATTTCATATCGTGGACTGTGGTGTGTTGGAAAAATGAATTGGTCTATGCGAGTATACCCACATTTGTTTGTCAAGTTTTCTTGGATGTATGTCTGTCTCTCACTATATCTATCTATCTCTATCTCTCTTTCTCGTGATCTATCTTTAGGTAGACCAACCGTATAATAAGCTCATGTACAACTTCTTTTTCTGACTTCGAACCGCTTCTACGTGTCTTTTCCCCAGAACGTCTGTCAATTGAGAGGTTTGGCTGTCAGATATGTGGCAAAGTGTTTGGCGATTCCTACCATCTGAAGCAACATAAGAACAGCGTACATTTTAAGATTTATCCCCATACTTGTCGAGGCTGTGGTAAATACTTTGCCTACAAAAACAGCTACAATAGACACCGACTGGTCTGCCGAAAATATCGTCCCAGCAGCAGCATGCTATATACACCTACAACGTTTGATTCTGACCCGTGATATTCTTTGCTGTGGAATAAACGTTCTTTTTTTTTACAGGAGTTCTTAATTGTATGTGGAATAAAACCGCAATTCCATGTTAAAGTTAGTTGTATTGTTTATTATTGTCACCAAGTGAATTGCTTAGGCGTTGGTGATGATGGTGATAACAGTGTAAAATAATAATTTTATGGTTAGAGTTAGATTAATTTTATTTTTACGCCACCACAAAGCTCTGTGCGTGCTTGGCGGGTGATACTGGTTGTGGTAGTAGTGATAGGCCCTAGTTTCACTTGGACTTAAATCTTGCTTGCTACTTCCTCTTAATTGACACTGAGATTACCGCAGAAGATTTATTTATTTTATGTGGGGGAAGAACCGAAATAGTTTGTTATTTGTATTTATTATTGTCACAACTGGATTGTTTCGGCGTTGGTAATGGTGATGGTAATATCTGTAAAATAATTCCATGGTTAGATTAATTTTATTTTTATGCCATTATCACAGAGCTCTGTGTGCTTGGCGGCGGGTGTTACTGGTAGGTCCTAGGTTCACTTGACTTGCAATTGCATCTTGTTGTTTCCTCGTAATTGACCATGAGATCACCACATATGATGAACGGAGCAACTTTCAATGAAACAAGCTTATTTCGGCATACGCACGTCGTAAATTTAAATGAATCCACACAGCATAATGAGAGAACTGAAAAATAGATGTATCAGAAAATCATACTTTATATTTCCTCTTTTTGGTACAGCCCCGTGGATGGGAATTGGAACATGGGATTGGGGTCATGTAGACGCGAGGATTTGGGTGGGTTTTTTATGTCCTTAATTTTAGTAGTTGTGTTCTTATTCTAACTGCAGCTATGACATATTTCTGCCACGTGTATTTCACTTGCAGTTCTTTCTGAACGCTCGATCAGGAGGCGGTGTGAGATTTGTGGACGTCACTTTCCTGATGCCCGCAGTATAAATGAACATCGGAACAGTGTCCATCTCAAGTTCTTTCCGTACGTGTGCCCCAAGTGTGGAAAAGCCTTCGCGTACAAACGGAGTCAGAGGAGACATACCATGTGCTGTTTCAGTTCTTTAGTGAATGAGTGAAAACCTAGCATGCCACTTTAATAGCAGGCTTTGAATTGAATGTTCAGGTACATGTACAACGTTTATCTCGTCTCGTCTGATGTAGGTTTTCCTTTTTCTATTGCACTACACGTCATCTCTGTCAATAAGGTAGACGGCCTATCGATTGAAAGTGCTTCCACTAAATTTGGGGCTGCAAAGAGTTCGTGTGGTTGGTGACATCAACAGGCTGAATCACGATGACTGCTAATCAGTGCTACCACCACCCTGATATAGTCATGGTATATTAGCAATACCACCATACGCTGTCATCTATAAATGGGATGCACTGTACTGTGTATATGATATATTATGAATGTATACCCCGTATTAGCATTGTTATAGTATCATCTCCTACGTAAAGTATCAACGAGGGTAAAGTATATAAATTATAATATTTAAGTTCAGCGTTACTAGTGTTATTAGTTACACGTAAACATGCGGGAGAGAGGGTGACAATAGGGACCAGAAAGTGAGAGGTTATAAACGCCACTAAAGATATTTAACGGACAGCTAGAAAACACTGAGTCGCCTCTCATTCCTAATGTATTTCTCAGGGGAGAGCTGGCGTTTCGACGACAAGCATCCTGTGGTGGCTACCTGTGTCAGACGTGCATGTCCTGTGCCAGGTTGCGGTGTATCAACCTCCAGGATGAAGCGGCACTGGCAAGAAAAACACGTGGAGATAGTGGAAAGCCGGCACTGCGTAGTGTGCAACTACATCACCAAACGAAAGTCGAATCTCCTCAAGCACATTCGGACCATACACAATGTGCCAGACCCGGAGCATAGCGTTGGTCGGGTGTTGTATCATACCAACAGACAATTTATAGATCCCACGCCTTACACGCTGAACGATGTACTGAAAATTTGTCGTTGATTGGAAGTTGTGAAGAGAAAGATTCGTTTTGATAAACGTACAGGGTGTCTATTCACACTAAGTGACTTCTTTTGATTTGTTCGCAGTTTGTTTTAGTCAAATATATGAGCAGATCTGTCTTCAGGTACTCAACCCATGCGGTAACTGACAAATTGTAAGAAAAATATGTTTCACTCCGCCGAGAACAGTGGTGCCTGTACATACAGTGAATGAGCTTTTTATTTCATAGAGGTTATATTATATTAAAATTTATACTCCCTTGTATGATTGAGTTGCCAATGCTCTGTATTAATCTATTTCGTGCATGACAATCTACAAGTGAGTGTGTCGAATGCGAAACCAGGCAAAACAAATTATTGTTTTTCGTGTAACATTGTTCGTGGGGGTCGATTTGTCGTGTGTTTTTGTTTTGTTGTCTTGTTTGTTTGTTGTTAAGTTGTTTTGTTTTGTTGTTGTTTTTTTTTTTTGGGGGGTATTGTCCCCTTTTTATGTGTTTTGCCGTTGTGTATTTTGTAGTGGTGTTTTGGTTTGGTTTTGTTGGGGGGGGGGGGGGGGGGGGTATGGCATGTTTACGGCTATGGTTGCCATAACAAATGGTAAAAATAGTACTTTTTTTTTTTCTCTCTCTCTCTCTTACTCTACTGCTTGAAAGGTTAATTTAATTGACATACTGGTTCATTTCATACTCTTTTCTGTCGAATGCTACATAGTTGCTTTTCCCTGTGTTAATATAACTGCAGAAGTCCCGATTTTAAATGTAGTTTGACATGACATACAATCGATGAAAATGCTATCTGTATTGTTGTAAATTTCAAAATGAAAATTTTGACTTAAATGAATGTAATAACTAGACACTCGTTTTAAATACCCCTTGCTCCTCTCTCATCACCCATCTCCACTCCTTCTCTCTTTCTCTCTCTCTCTCTCTCTCTCTCTCTCTCTCTCTCTCTCTCTCTCTCTCTCTCTCTCTCTCTCTCTCTCTCTCTCTCTCTCTCTCTCTCTCTCTCTCTCTCTCTCTCTCTCTCTCTCTCTCTCTCTCTCTCTCTCTCTCTCTCTCTCTCTCTCTCTCTCTCTCTCTCTCTCTCTCTCTCTCTCTCTCTCTCTCTCTCTCTCTCTCTCTCTCTCTTTCTCTTCACAGCTTACTGAACTTACTTTGCATATTTGAGAGAGGACGAGGGGATGGACTAATGCATGTAGTAGTGTTAATGAAGATGACGGCGCTTGTATAAGGATGGTATCGTTGTTTCTCTTACAGTTGTGTATCCCCTAAACTCGAAGTATGCTTGCGATATGTGTTTCAAACACTTTCCTGACGGCAGGAGTTTCAGAGACCACCAAAACAGTGTCCACCTCAAGATTACCCCTACACCTGTCCGAATTGTGCCAAGAGGTTCGTCTACAAACGGAATCGTGATCGGCATGTCATATTGTGCTGTGTTCCTGTACACCAATTTTGACTCAATCGGCTGGCTTTGACTTTGACACACCTCACCAAGGTTTATTGCACACTGGCTGAACAAGTTTATTTGTGCTCAGCCGACGAACAGTCAATAGGCAGTACACAACTCTGTGTGTGTAGGGGGGAGGGGGGGGGGCTTTATTTTGTTATATCGATATTTATTTGTATATTTACTCCTTTTTTTGTGTTTAGGATTGTTTAATATTCATCTTAATGTGAGTTTGAACTTTCGTTTCCTTTTTCAAGTGAGTATGTGTCAAAGGCACCAGTCATTTTTGTTTGTCTGCGTGTCGGTTTCATTTAAAAACGGCTTGTTTGTGTCTGGTTTGCTTTTTATTTTCTGGATATTCTGCACACCTGCTAATACCTTTTCATCTAAATGTTATTTGTGGAACCCACTTTTTTACCGATGTATTAGCTTGTGACATCAGTTTCAAAAGCGCCAGATTTATGCGCCTTTATTTTAGCTGCCTAGCACTGAATAGACCTTAACGAAGAACACGTTCGTCCCCAGAACAGCTCTACTAAGTCTAAGCTGCCAGATTGAATTGACACTGTTCCCTGTGATCTCCTCCACAGTGCGCGGTGTGCGGTCCTTGTTGAACGCTGATCGCGTCCAATGCCCGGTCGAAGGCTGCGGGATTTCTCTGATCAGACGCATGCTTCGAAGGCACTGGCGAGAAAAGCACGAGACAGTAACACGAGTCGCGTGCTGCGCTTTTTGCGCGTACAAATCCAAGAGAAAAACCAACTTGATGAATCACATACGCAAGTTACATGGCTCTTGGCGAGTGGAAGATGGAGTGAAAGGCACGGCTGTGGTCCCCAACAGGCAGTACATAGACCCCTCACCGTTGACATACGAGTCGTTGATAGCTCAAGGCCTCATTTCTCAGGCTGACGATTGATGATGTGAGAGTGTATGTGTATGATTGGTGGGAGATTATGCGTGTTCAGTGTATGGTTAGAGAGAAAGAGTATTCTTTAAGTGTTTTGAATTTTCTATGTTCGTCTATATGTTCTGTACCCGTAGTTGTCAGCGTAGTTGAAGTGCTTTTTTTCCATCTTACTCATTCTTCTTAAAAAGAGTGTTCCATACTCGATTTACATTTCATTTAATTTTGCTTCCTTTTAAAAAAATTTTTTTTACTACATATCAAATTTTAATGGTCGCTTGCGATTATGTGTGGGGGGGGGATTTTGTTTGTGTTTTTTGTTGTATCTCCTACTATGCGTTTCCACGTGATCTGCAGAATTCATTTTTGTTGTTATGTAAAATGTCGAATTTAATATCCTCAAACATGAATTCAGCGTGAACTACAGGACTGGTCATCTTTCATGTATGATTCATGGAGACCCAATTATTATTAATGTAAATGCTGTGTATTTTAGGGTGATTTTTATGTGACATCTGTTATTGTGTTCCTGTGTCTAACCGTGATTACTTAAAACATTCTGAAATACATGTTTTCAATGCTAATTACATGTATATATGTATTCTGCTTTTATCGAGTGAGCAGTTCAATTGGGCTATGTCATTAATACAAGGTGACCTTCGCTTTTCCAATAAATTGTTTCCTGTCATATTTTGCGTTGATGTTTATATTTGTGTGGGATTATTTATTTTGTAATTGTTCTTGCTTACATTTGTTTTCCTTTTTGGGCGCTTGTGTTTTTAACGAAAGAGTATGGATTAATACAGCGATAGACTACAGGTGTTGGTAGTATGATAAAAGAAGGTGACGCATAACGTTTTCTCGAGTTATTTTTTCCACAAAGTAAAATCGGATTGACACTCAGTCCCCACGGAGGACGATGAAAAGGAGTGACGAGTGCAAATCACAACACATTTTTGTATTTAAAGATCTCTTTGCTGTTTACAGAGCAGTCTGGGCAACAACAAAAACTTTAAACACTACCAGAAAAACCTGAGACCACCCTAGTTGTGGGTGTGTTTGTGTGTGAGAAATCAATTCAAAGTTGGGAGCGGTCAACGGTAGCAGGTGGTACTGGTAGCTTTTCTATTTCTTCAATCCTTTCATTACTTTTCATTCTTTCTTGTCTAGTCTCATATTACTATCTTCTGTTGGAACAGTGAGCGCTGCTGGTAGATTTTTCATCTTGCTGTTTCCTCTTAATTCATCCTGATATCATTACATATCGTGTACGGAGTAAATTTCAATTAGACAAAAGGTACGTACAGTGTGGACGCACCTGGATCAAAGAGCACTCTTTCTCTCCCATTGATGGTCACTGGTATGCAACCATTTGGTAAAATATCCTATTCGATATCGGTTTTGAGACGTTAGAAAACGGTCGTTCGGATTCTGCAATTTAATTTTGCCCAAGGGGAGCCACCTACCTTTCGAAGTGGGAACATAGATTCTTATTCTTCAATAAAACACTTGAGTACTGGCCATACTGTTCGGGGTAGTCCTCCGTCCTTCAACATGGAGCTACAATCGAAGCTTTTGTTCTTCCAGTTAGGTCTGGTCGCGTCAGGTTTTGATCCTGACTATTTTCTCCATCCCAGGGTTCAAAGGGTTGACCAGCTATCACGACCGGATCCAGTGTCCCGTAAAGGGGTGCAATGTATCCGTGATCAAGCTCAAGTACAGGCGACACTGGCTTGAAAAGCACGAAACGAGGATCAACGTCTTTTGCTGTGTATTTTGCCCGCACAAATCCAAAAGGCGTTCCGACTTGCAAGTACATATCACAAGGCTTCATGGATCGTATCATGTTGGGCTAGGCGTTAGTACTTGCAAAGAAATGGCCAACAAGCAATTCATCGATCCGGCCCCTTTTACTTACAGCAATATTGTTGCCTCTTGGGATTGATATTTTCATGATTGTTATGTCATTTGTGGGTCGGCTTTCCACAACAAAGTTTTTGTGTGTGTTGAATTTCTTCCGCTTTGTTTTGTTATTCCATTCTGTTAGCGAAGCAGGATGGTTTTGTAAACTTTCAATTTTGTTTTGCTTTATTTGAGGTGGTGCTGTTATTATTTATTCATGTTTGTTTGTTTGTGTTTTTATAAAATACTCTTTCCGTCTTCCTTCTTGACCCATGAACTTTACCAGTACCAGTACCGGGTAGTTTTGGGGAGCTACGGCTAGTTGTTTTTAAATTGGCGATGTGATTTTCAGATTGACTATGCTGAATGGATATTTGACATTGAATGATTGAAGTTTGAAGGTCTTTCAAAACGCTGGGCAGTCCTGGGAGTATATTCTTACTTATTTATTTGGCATCTGGTGTGAAGGTCTGTTCGAGGACTATAATAATATATGTAGTTGAAACCTTTTCGTTTTTAAATCGTATCAATGCGTTCCTACAGTCGTTGTAGGACAACCTTGCTTGTTTTAAAATCAGAGTGATTCACGGATTCTTTTTGTCAGTGTAAGTGTACATTAGAACGAATGTGTGGATACTGTACATATATCACTAGTATCAGAATGAAGTGAAGAAGAGAAAAAAAGAAGAATTCAGATATTTTGCAAGTAACGAATGGTCTGTTGGAAATTCACACGTGAGTCTTCAGTTGAAAGAGTTTTTCACCCATGCATAGATAATAGAATGTATCTCAATTATCTGTGACTGTGACCAAAGAAATGTAGAATGCATGTGCATTAAGGATGCATACTTAGGTCCTCACTTTTCATATTCAAGATTTAGGGTTTGTTGTTTCTATCAACCTTCTTTTTTCCTTGTAAGGTATCATTCTTGTGTTATATAACAACGACATCAACAAAGGTGCTCCACATCACCTCGGTAATGATATTGTTGGACAACAATTGTGGTAATTGAAAATAAAGGAGACCAGAACATTGCTGAACGAAAATACCGAGTCCTGAGTCAGGCTGTTTCCCTTTGGGACATCACATCAAATAAAGTGCAGATTGAATTCAATTAGAGAACAGATTTGCATCAAGGGAATTGCGTTTATTGTAGACTTTTCGAAACTTTGTAGAGTTCACAAAAGATTACGCAACTGTGTAATGATACGGATTAGGTACATTTTCTGAGATTGAGATCTCAGTGTAAAAAAATGCAAGGTCCGAACAAGATTGTTTTAAAGTTAAAATACATTATATTTATACACAGGATTTTCATGCCTATCCTTGGTCAAAAGTCAAAATCCTTCAGAATCAAATGCATCAAGCAGTTGATTTTTAATCACACCTATATGTGAGAGCGATGAAGTCCCAACAAGTTGTATCTTTATTAGATCTTTCAACCCGCCTCCTCTTCTCCCCTTTTGTCATTTTGACCATGCTGGTCTTCTTGTCTGCAGGCTGTGGCAATGTCGTTGGAGGAAACTTTGGTGATCTGCCTTTGTGGACGCCCGGCAAGCCCTGTCCGGTGCCTGGATGCGGTGTGGCGGT
The DNA here is from genome assembly GCA_037039925.1 of Doris montereyensis. Classification (NCBI taxonomy): domain Eukaryota; kingdom Metazoa; phylum Mollusca; class Gastropoda; order Nudibranchia; family Dorididae; genus Doris; species Doris montereyensis. Next base: position 331,987 of record JAXRKP010000279.1, read on the forward strand.
GGGGACCCAAATGAAACGCCACTGGAAAGAGAAACATGTACCTATGGTGGAAAAGCACCATTGCACTCTGTGTGCCTACACGGGCAAACGAAGATCTAAACTTATCGAACACATTCGGCTAAGGCACTCCGTCATGGATGTTCAAGTTGCCGTAGGCACTATTGAATACGAGCCAAATGCCCAGTTTGTGGACCCCAGTCCATTCACATTTGGCTTTATCAGGGGCATAAGAATGTGATAAAATGTCTATTACCAAACTTGTGAAATGCCTGACATTTTGAGATGTTGGCGGGTGCTGCTGGTAGGTCCTACTTTTTTCCTTCATTCTTTCACTGACTTTCATCTTGCCGTTTCCTCTTAATTCACCATGCGATCAATGCATATGGTGGACAGGAACATTTTAATGAAAAGACCTTCAGACAATTTGACATTCCATGATTGATAGTTGGAGCAAGTTTCGGCAATCTTGAATTTGACAGACAAGTGCATGGGAAACCAGATATTCATTTAAAGTTTTCTACTGTTATGCACACTTTCTGAGAACAAAAACATGACATCACGCGAGCTTCATTTGAGTAAGATTAGGAATATACCTCCTAAGTTGCGAATAATAAGTATAGTCAGGGATATTTACCTTGAGGTAACGCAGAACAATCACCACGGCATCAAGGAGTGTTTTCAATTAAAAATAGAAACAAGGTACCTGAACAAGTAATTTAAATTAAAGACGTCTCTAACTGATTTACATCATTTGTGTTAGCACAATACAGACACTCCACTATTATGTCCGACTTGCTTGTCGATTGCTTGTTGTTTGAGTGAGGGTGTTATTTGCTATTTTTGTAGTTTTAGTGTATGTGTGTCGTATTCAAACAGGGGATCGACTGGATTTGAATTACAAATGCGTGCTGGGGTGACTGACAATGCCCGCGTTGTTACGTATGTTGATGTTAATGCGATTTGCTAATTCTCGTATTTATACGTTTTTAATTATTCCTCAAATTACATGGAATTTTGTTTATCCCATGTGATACATTCTTTCTATGCTGTTGGTTTTATTGAAATAAAACATGAAAACATCAGTCTTTTAAGTTTTAAATGTTTTTAATAAATCAAATGTAGATCTTATTTACCAGTGTTGTTTTGAATTAACTTTTCTCCCTTCCTTTTTTGTGCCCTCTGTTTGTTACTAAATCCTGTTTGCGGTCGTTGTTATTGGATGCTATTGGTACTCTATTGCTTATACCTTTCATCTTACCCCTTAATTCACCCCCAGAGCATTTGGTGGGCTGGGTAAATTTCAACGAAAGAAAAAGAACCGTTTTCATTGTGTGTTAATCATGTCTTTGTCGTCTTTTCCATCTCTGTAGTATGTCGCATTCTGTCCTGGACGATTGGCGGGTGCTCCGGATAGGTCGTACTTCTTTCTATTCACATTTTTGCTCTTTTATCTTGCTGTTTCCTCTTAAATCGTACGTGGTTGGCGGGCGCTCCTGGTAGGTCCTATTTCTTTCCTTTCTTTCTTTCACTTATCTTTCATCTTGCTGTTTCCTCTTGATTTATCCTGAGATCACCGCAATGGTGGACAGCGTAATTTCAACGAAACAAGCAAACCTCTTAATTCACCCTGGGATCGCCACATATTACGGTGGGCGTAAATCACATTCTGTCGATGGTCTAAATGAGCTGTCTGTAATTTTCCCGAAATGACACTCAACAAAACCGGGCCATGGCATTTCACTTTTCGAGTTGACAAAGACCACTGGTTGTTCGTGTAAGCGGCAGAGTTCAACGCTCATCTAGAAATGGCAGTGCAGATCCAGTAAACGGTGACATACATTATTTTTTTAAGGAGCTTTTGTTTTTTTGTTTTTTAACACCTGAAGCTTTCGTTCCAGGAAAGTTAAGAAAGCCTTTGGGCCTGGCATTGTCTGGATTGAAAGTAGTAGCCGAAGTCAAAACCTCGGGATCTCAAATCCGATATCCTAACCGTTACGTCACATAATAGTATATTTTATACGGTTACGATTTATACTAACAGAAATGCCGTGAGGAGATATACCATAATTTCATATACATGTACTCGTATTACTTCATTTCATTTTCATCTTTTTGTCTTTTCACTCGTGTTCGCGTGTATTTTGTTTTGGAATTTTTGGCTTTTGTTCTGGCTTTCCCTCTCATCTTGCGGCTTCCTGTCGTGATGGCTGCGCTGCTGGTATGTCCTACTTCTTGCTTTTTACTCTTTCAATTCTTTTTTCTTGCTGATTCCTCTAAATTCACCGTGAGATCACCAAAACGGTGGAAAGTGTAAATTTCAATTCAAGAAAAGGGTATGTCCTACTTAATTCCTTTCACTCTTTCACTTATTTTTCATCTTGCTGTTTCCTCTGAGTCACCCTGAAATCACCGCATATGATAGACAGGGTAACTTTCTATGAATCAATGGGCTTTTCTATGATCAAATTATTACATAAAATAGTTTTCGGCTATACATGTGCAAGTATACTGACTTTATTTGTTGTGTGCACATCTCCCCTTCAATTGAAGAAGAAACCTTGATGATGCTCTTTCCTATATCGACGGGTGCAAATGAGTTCCATGATCCACCTTTGGGGAAAAAAAGATGACAGTCTGTATCTTACTCTGACCATCATATAGTGTCAAAAGTGTCACCTATTTTATCTCTGCAGGCCGAGACATCTCTAGTTCTGCCTCCTTCTGCTCTCACAGACAACCGCACCGATGCCCTGTTGCTGGATGCGCCGTCAGCTTTGGGGAGAGAGCCCAGTTCCGTCGACACTGGAAGGAAAAGCACGAACGGATAATTGTTCAATTTAAGTGTCCATTTTGCTCGACGTTTTCCAAGAGACGATCCAATTTGGCCACTCATGTGCGACTTTTGCACGAAGGTAGAGACTTGAGCAAGTTCAAAGTGAATGTCGAATCAACCGTCAATCCTGATTTTAGTGATCCCTATCCCCTTACATGGGAAAGTGCGTCTAAGCCACCATAGTGTCCAGTACAGCGTTGAGAAGCATTGCGTGTCAAGTGCTTACAACAGAAACATAATTGACATATCTCTTTGGATTGATGCACATTTTGTACTGGGCCTGAACAGCTTGCTGGAGATAACAATAAGGATCATTAAGCTAAATTTGATAATGTGCTTTGATCCCATAATCCAGCCCTTGGATAGAAACTGACCACCTCTCTTTTGCTCCAACCATCGTTTACAGTGTCAAATGTTCGGTGTTATATTTTATTTCTGGAGATCCAGACAATGCATGGAGACTACTCTAGCTCTGAATCTGAAAGACAACTATATCAACCACATCGATGCCCTGTGCTTGGCACAAGTGGATGCTTCTTCGACTAAACAATATAGACAGGAGCCAAATACACACCTAAGGGTTACATCGACAGTCTATTCGGATTTAATCAACCCCCACCCTATTGCACCGGAAAGTTCTTCTGTAAATGCCAATGCTGTTATGGCACGTATTTGAAAATGCGCTGGTTGCCAAAAACTAGCTTTGTTTTTTTGGGGTTTTTTTGGGCCGAGTTGCTGCGAAGGAATTGTATGGGTTTTTATTTGCTATACTGAATGAATGCGTGTCTTACTCTCTGGTATTGGTACAGCTTGTAGGTTATAGTTATAACAATAAGTTGGATTTAGTAGAGATCATCGCAGGACTGAGTTGTGAATATCCTGGGATAATTTTTCGTGTCTGTCCTCTGGCCTGCACGTGATATTTTGGTGTTTTTTCGTTTTGGTTGTTTGTGGTTTGTAGGTTTCTTTTGAGTTATTTTGATTTTAAGTTGTTTCCAGAACCACTTATCTTGGAAAAGAAGTGGACTTTGTGTGGAAAGACGAATGAAACATGTCATGTTACGTTCATTGGTATGCGTGATTGAGTGGTTGTGCGTCTGAGAAATAGACTACACTACATGTCAAGATAGATCGAAGCCTTCTATCTAATCTAATTGAGAATTGCATCATCTTTTCGATAATAATGTTGTGCTTACTGCCACTAGATAATGTGGTACCTTACTCAGTAAAAACCAATCAAAGGACACGGCAATAAAATTACAATAGTGCCAGTCGCCAATCTCTTTTGACTTTTTTGTCTGTCTGTCTTGAGTGTTTCATTCCTGTCTAGATTTATGTGAATTACTGTTGATAAGTGTGATATTGTCATCAGATATCTTGAAATGTTATTACAACAATTTATAAACCGATACTTTGATCTTCATACTCACTGTAACTGCAGCACTTTTATCTGCACTTCAACGTCCCATTTGAGACTGATTTTAGATTCAGAAACTACATTCTTTTTTTTTTTAGAATCTCCCCCCCCCATGGTACATGTACTGTTCTCTCTCTCTCTCTCCATCTCTCTTTCTCTCTCTCTCTCTCTCTCTCTCTCTCCATCTCTCTCTTCTCTCTCTCTCTCTCTCTCTCTCTCTCTCTCTCTCTCTCTCTCTCTCTCTCTCTCTCTCTCTCTCTCTCTCTCTCTCTCACCTCTCTCTCTCTCTCTCTCTCTCTCTCTCTCTCTCTCTCTCTCTCTCTCCTCTCTCTCTCTCTCTCTCTTTCCCCCTCCCTCCCTCTCCCCCCCTCTCTCCCCCTCTCTCTCCCCCTCTCTCTCTGTCTCTGTCTCTCTCTCTCTCTCTCTCTCTCTCTCTCTCTCTTCTCTCTCTCTCTCTCTCTCTCTCTCTCTCTCTCTCTCTCTCTCTCTCTCTCTCTCTCTCTCTCTCTCTCTCTCTCTCTCTCTCTCTCTCTCTCTCTCTCTCTCTCTCTCTCTCTCCATCTACATATGTATATATGGTGGTGACTCCAGGCGTATTTGTATAGAAGCTACTCATTGTCGGTCTTATTATTCTTAAACAATATTAGAAATGACAATAAGAAAAGCTAGATAGTAAGATAGAGTGTGCTTGGACAGAGTATTCATATTTTTGTGGATATCCCATGATAGTACGCCCGTGTGGTTTGAGACGAGTCAAAGAATTCTTGAAACAAAGCAAAACAAACAAAAAAGGAAAAAGAAAACAAATACACTGTATTTTTTCACCTTTCCTTCAGCAAAGATAAAGCAATAGAACTGAAGTAAGAATTGGGACTGATCTTATACATATCATCAGCAACCATATACTATACACGGGCGTATGACCCATTGACGTGTCAATGCACCACTGGAGCCACCTTTGTGAATTGGTTTTGATATACCAGTGTTTAACCAGAAGATTGTCATCATCGGGTCGATGACTCATCAAGCTATGGCGTCAAGCATTAACGAAGTTGATCTCTTCTGTCTGCAGAGTATTCCTCCCTGCCGAATGTAGGCGAATGGCCCAAGGCTCACGACAGCAGTTCCAAGAGATACATGTGCCCAGTACTCGAATGTTCTCAAAAGAATGTGGTTTGTGTACAACCGGATGTGTACCGTCACCACTGGAGGGAAAAACATGAACGCTTCACCGAGCATCACTGTTGTGTTTATTGCAGTTTGCGTTGCAAGCGAAAACGCGACCTGCTTCGACATATACGTCGCATTCATGACATGGATCCTGCAAATTGTCAGTGCCCTGTGGAATATCTTGCGAATCGTCAGTTCATAGACCCTTATCCTCATACTTTAAACAGTGTACTGTCAAAATTGTCAATAAAGGGCCTGTGATGAACACCGGAAGCATGACCATTAGTATTAGTTCTAATGCTCAACTGTCGTGTAGAATTATATCTGTATTATAATATGCACATCCTCCTTTTCTTTGCGCAAACTGATGAAGTAAAATGTAGAATCCCATCATGACAAATCCTTGTGTGTTATGAGTTTGTAAGACTTCAAACTTAATAACGTGACATCCAACAGCATCTATGGCTGTTACAATTGTCTGACTCTCCACGTCTTCGGCTTTTCACCAATTTCACCCAGTCACGTTCAAAATATGTGCTTTCACTTTCTGACTTTATCACGGAAAAGTCACGACTTTTTTAGTGTGTGACATACTTGAGTAATGAAGCGGTCATTGTTGTTACGTCAAGATCAAGTCTTCTGAGGTTCTAGTTCTAGTCTTGTTTTGTACACGTATTTTTAAATCACATAGATGCAACTGGCGTGGGCTTCTTCAACACATCTAGCTGAACATATGTGTGCAAACCCAAACTCATCAAAGATGAAGGGATGAACATGTATTTGATAATACTCAAGATTCAACCAAGCTTCTCGGTTTCTCCGCATCGCCAAGCATTAACGCAGTTGATCTCTTTTATCTCCAGAATTTTCATCTCAAGACGAAATGGACAGGTTTAACGTTTCACTCAAGACCTTCAGGTGTCCTGTGACACGATGCTTTCAACGGAATATCATCTACACCACGGAAGCCGCTTACCGGCGACACTGGAGAGAAAAACACGAATGTTATCTTGAGCACCATGTCTGTTCGTTATGTCAGGTGCGCTGCAAAAGGAAGAGCGACATGTTACGACACCTTCGTCGATTTCACAAAAACAAATTGAGTCCTGAAAAAACTGTTACTCAAGGAACAAGCGAGTATCTCGCAAACCGGCAGTTCGTAAACCCATTTCCACACACCCTTGACAGCGTTCTTGAAGGCTGATATAATTATGTTGCTGATTCGGTGTCAGGATGCCTACCGATTGAATCTCTCTCTCTCTCTCTCTCTCTCTCTCTCTCTCTCTCTCTCTCTCTCTCTCTCTCTCTCTCTCTCTCTCTCTCTCTCTCTCTCTCTCTCTCTCTCTCTCTCTCTCTCTCTCTCTCTCTCTCTCTCTCTCTCTCTCTCTCTCTCTCTCTCTCTCTCTCTCTCTCTCTCTCTCTCTCTCTCTCTCTCTCTCTCCTCCCTCCCTCCCTCCCTCCCTCCCTCTCTCTCCCTCTCTCTCTCTCTCTCTCTCTCTCTCTCTCTCTCTAAGATCTCTCTCTCTCCAAATTTTTAAGATATGAAAAATTGTCCATAGCCAAGTTACTTGAAATACAAGTTGATGTTGAATTTAAATTTGAAATAAGGCCTTTTTGCTTTGGATGCCCGTGAGGCATAATGAGGTGATTACTGATATGCGACATTTTTTCATGCTTTATTTTCTTTTTCGTTTTATCAATTGAACGCTATGCACTGTAATTACACAGGTGAAGTGAACATAAATGTCTGTATAGTCGAGTAGTCTTAAAACGGGTTGTACCGTCAGCAGTGTGAACGTCCTCGAAGTATGTGAAAACAGAAAATGTCAAATCGTTAAGGTGCTTCGCTCTTCGAGTTTCTTTTCTTATATTGTAAGCCCGTCGTTGTCTCTCCGAGGTCTCTAACCCCGTGCCCGTGTTTCTTTATGAAGTTAAAATTCATGATTCTTGGGAAATCTTTGTACGTTTTTTCTTCTTGGAATATTTTATACCAGTTCGATTTTATGCTTTTGCATAGTTGGTAATGGTAGTGTTAGTAGGAGACTTTAAAATGACACCTTCATGTCAGTTTTCTCATTTTGCTTTTGAGTTTTACATGGCTTCTTGTTTTCGTGTGTGTATTTGAATTTATTTTTATCTCCCAGTTTTTCCTATGACTCTTAAACTTTTGGCTGTTGTGTTTTGTCAATATCTTTTTGTTTAAGAATAGCTAGCTATCATATTCATATATATATACACATGATGATGCGCCATGAAACTTATGCATGGACCAAATCTCACCAGCAACTAATTTGAATGAGTGCAGTTCAGTTTTTTTTCTAGTGACTTGAACAGTTTTGTGGCCAGTACAAATTCGTTGGGGTTCGCGAGTGATGGACGCGCATTTCTTGATCTCGCCAGACATTAGTGTATTAATACAGTTGGTATCTTTTGTCTCCAGGATACTCATCCCAAGCAACAGTAGGTCGTCTTTCTACCAAGTTATACCATTACCATTGTCCGGTGCCAGAGTGCCTTGAGATAAAGAACAGTTCTTTTCTGTCAGAAAGCAGGTATCGGCGCCATTGGAGAGAGAAACACGAACCTTACCTAGAACATCATCAGTGCGCTTTTGTGTTTTCCGTTTTAAGAGGAAAGGGGACCTGTACCGACACATTCGTGGCAAACACGGCACCCGCTTGGAGGAATCTCAAGGCCCAAGCGAATATCATTCTAATCGGCAGTATGTAGATCCATACCCTTACACTCTGACAAGAAAGAGTCCAGATGATGGGAAGTTACATTTCAAGACAAAAAATCATCATCAGAAAAGTTAGTCATCATTTTGTGCTTGGTAGTATTAATTGATAGCAACTGACTTGATATTTTAATCAAACTGCAGAAAGGACGTGTGTTGTTGTTTTGTTTAGGATGTTTGATTTCCTTCCAATTCCTTTGATAATAGCTCTTATAGACCAAGCGTCTTGTCTAGGAATATTATCATCTGTTCAAACACCCTATACATCTATATGTAACTAAACTGTATTATTATGACATTATTATGATTGACAAGAAAAAATTACTTTTATTATTATTATTACACAGTCATTCTGTATAAAGGTTCATTGAAAAGTTTGTACTTATTTATCGGCCTTAGTTGCCATAGAAACGGCCGCCATCTTGGATTTTCATTCAATTTTCAAAATTTATCTCCTCCTTAGTTATGAATAAAATCACTTAAACCTGTGCCGAGGTGTCTTTTCCATTCAATATCTAAAGAGTGACGTCGGATTTTTCGATATTTTGGATAATCATTTTTTAAAAATGAATTTCTGAAAACACAATATATCATTGAATGTACAAAAACGGCGTTTTTATTACCAAAAAAAATAATTTCTCAAAAAGTTTACAATATATCAAAAAAAACTCCGACGTCAATTCTATTAACATTGACAAGAGGAACCTGTGTGTCGAATATAATACAAATCGTTCGGTAAATGGCGGAGGAGACATAATTTTAGTGTGGAAAAACTACATTTCGAGAAAAATGCAAGTAAACAAATCAACAGAAAATAACACAAAACAACCTTTAGTTCTTCAGACGTTTCTCTTGTTGTAGCAGCCCCCTTATTATTTCGATAGTCTCCGGCATTGTTACTAATGTAAAAAGGGTTATAAAGTCTAGGTCTAGATGTGCACTGTTGTGAAAACAGACGTCGAGATGACCAGTTTTTTTTATTTCTTTTATATCCTATGCTTGTGAGAAAACTATCGAAAAATGTATTTATTAGTGTTAACAAACACACTGATGTACAACGCCTCTTCTATCACACAGCGATGGGAGACGTCGTATAAGATCGATTAGTTTAACATAATATTAGTGTCGGCAAAACGCGTTGTCAAATATCGTGTGTTGCCACATTTAGCGATTAACCGCCAATATACGGGTTTTACTGCCATTTTCTCAGTCAGTGTCATGATCATTTACGTCAAAATTTTGATTGTTTTTATCTTACATTGTGCTAAATTTAATCGCTACAAAGATGTGTTAATCTTATCTACAAATATTTTGTATTAGTTCACTTATTATTATTACTATTATTATTTTTCGTAAAATTATTATTATTATTGTGGTAACGTTGAACACTTCTGTTCGGTACTGAATTTTCAGGGACAACAAAGATCTATAGGATTAATATTATTTGCGTAATAGTTGTTGCATCAGTACGTAAAACATATTTAGTATGTTTTACATGAGAAACTGTCTGTATTTAATTTCAAGCATACCTACATATATTTAAATGAAATATTTGTAGCGTCCTTTGTCTTTGTTATAGATAACTTTGTTGAATAGGAAATCACTAGAAAAAAAACGACTGCGGAGACATGAATTTCAGTTGCATGATAATAAAGAGGACAATGTATTTTCTTTTCTTTTTACCTAAATTTAATTTAAGTGATTTATTCAAAAAATTATCAGATTTGTTTAGCTAAAACGGTCCAAAAATTTGTTTCTCAAAAGTGGAAAAACTACATTTAGTTAGCATTGAAAAGAGGAATCGGCCTCTTGCATTCGATGAATGAGTGTAGAAATAGAGGAATATTTTCGTAGGATATAATTGAAATGAAATGGATAAGCTTGGGCGATATGACGGTAAAAGATAGACCCTGGAGGGAAAAAAACCACCTTGAGCACTTCTACATTTACCTTCGTTGTAAACGCCCGTGATTTTTACAAATTTGGTTACGTCAAGGATAGGCATGATCCTTAAGACAGTTGGTCATGACGTTTTGTCTCCAAAGAATTATCCCTGCTGAACTGACCCTCTGTTTAGGTCGCCAGTGCCATCCAAGGATATCAGTGTCCTGTCGACCTGTGTCGTCAAGCACTGGAAAGAAAAAATGCCTCATTGTTCACGTTCTAAACGAAGAAGTTTCCTCCGACATTGGCAAAGGAAAAGCACGAACGTTCAACATTGAAAATAAATTTCTATGTGCTTTGTGTGCGTATCTTAAACTTGTTTTGTAAGCGGAAAAGTGACTTGTTCGTCACATACGCACACGCCACGGCAAGATTCCGTTCTTTCATCGGAAAAATCTATGGGCCCTGTAGAACGCCAATCTTTTAAACCGCCAGTATATGAATCCTTTCCCCCACACAATAGAAAGCGTGCTCGAAATGTTTCAGTACAAGCATTTAAAGACAAGGATAGTGCGATTCTTTCATCGGTAATTGAGTGAGGTTGTTCATTTGACCATTTATAGTACTATACTTTAAAACAGTTGGTATCGTTTTTCATTTCAACTTCAACCTTGATGGACCCTTGCCCTGACTTCAGTTTTTCAGAAATTTGTCATTTCTCTCTCTCTCTCTCTCTCGGTTTCTCAGAAAGAGTCTCTCTCTCTCTCTCTCTCTCTCTCAATCCTCTCTCTCTCTCTCTTCTCTCTCTCTCAGAATCATTCTCTCTCTCACTCTCTCTCTCTCTCTCTCTCTCGTCTCTCTCTCGCTCTCTCTCTTTTCTCTCTCTCAGCGACTTGGATGTCGCCAGCTTTTCTCTTGACTTCTCTCGACAACGCTCTTTCTCTGTCTCTCTCTCTCTCTGTCTCTCTCTCTCTCTCTGGTATTTCTCTCTCCTCTCCACTCGACAATGTCACTCTCTCTCTCTCTTCAAACTCTTCTCATCTCTCTTTCTCTCTCTCTTCTAAAACTCTGATGGATCTCTCCCTCTCTCTCTCAGAAGAAGTCTCTCTCTCTCTCTCTCTCTCTCTCTTCTCTCTCTCTCTCTCTCCTCTCTCTCTCTCTCTCTCTCTCTCTCTCTCGTCCTTTAAAGTGTTAATAATTCAAAAAGAGACACTGCTGATGACATGGCTTAGTATATTGTAATACTTGTAAGATTTGAATGATTAAAACTACTCAGTAGGATGTTTGTGCTTTATGTACAGCGAATGGAAACTTCACCATGTCTCTAACTAGATATATATGCATACATGCGCTCATAAAATGTCATTTTGAGACAGCCAAAACATGTCTTGGCTGAAAGCATTGTGAGTAACGAATGCAAGAAATGGTATATCATGGCTGGCAGCATATTATTTTATTTACGTATCCCTTCCGCCTTAAGTTCACGGCACTCTCTGTCTGTCCAACCCTGATATTTGTCGTGTTTAAACTAAACATAAAAGTTGTTCTCCTTAAGGTTATCAAACTTGTCCCCAAACGAGCAAGTAAACAATCATAACAAAACGATTATAGATTGTTTTGTGCAAAGCTGTACACGAATCATTGAAAACAATAAAGAAAAATGTTCAATCAGTGTTAAATCTTAACTAGTCGACTTGTTTTTGATTTATTGTCGTCTGATTTGTGTACGTGAAAATTTGGTTCTTAACTCGCGTTTTTTCGTTTTCGAAAAACTACCAGTGATGGGTTGATATAAACCTGCCTCTTGTTGATGTTGTTAAATAAGATATGATTTTTATCAGCTCTGCAGTGACAATTCAAAACGGTCTCATTAGCCTCAACGGGATTGGTGTTTTTCTGTTATATATGAAGGAAACATTCAAATGCACGACGACACCCATATAAAACAGGTTCCACATTTGGCATTCGCTGTTATGTCATTTTAACCATGCGATTTCACATTCTAGACTTCTCTGCGAGCAGACATGAATTTCGCAATACATTTTCCTCTCCAGGTTCTGTTTCGTCGATCTATGGCCAGACCCCCGACACACCGTTCCCACGGAGATTCCAGTGTCCCGTCCTGGCATGCTCTCAAAGCCATTCATATTCTCTCCTTAGAGGCGAGCTCGTGCGTCATTGGAGGAAAAGCACGAGGAGTATACGCAAATTTATCACTGTCCTTATTGCACTAAAGGCAGCAAACGAAAGGGAACCTCTTCAGGCATGCCAAATACGTCCATGGGGTGAACATTGACCTGGCGCTTGTTTCCTCGGATTATCAAGTCAATCAGAATTCGTCAAACCCCACCCTTTTACTCTGGAGAAAGTACTGAAGTCGGGACCTGCCATGACACGTCATTGATTGTACATAACGTTCTAAGGAGCAGAGAGAGTCCTTAGTAATAATGATTTTGGTGCTCAATGGCGTTTTACAATCAAAAGCATAAAAATGAAATCAAAACAAATTACAAATTCAATTATACAAACCATGGAGCATCACATGTAAAAAGCATACAGCAATGAACAAATATTTCATTTCATGGCGAATTTTTCCAATGTTCGTAAAAGCAGATCTGCAGGTTAAACAAAGTGTCAACAGATGGAGAAGATTTGGTATGCAAAAACAGAATTCTCCACAAAACTGGACATGCAACACTAAAACTAGTAGTAAAGAAGAGTGTACATTAGATGCATTTATTAAAAGAGCATCATTTGATCTTTAATTTCTGTATTGTTTGTTCGAGGCAGCAAATTACTGCAAGTAACGAGATGAAGTGCCATGAAGGCGGTTATAAACTTGATAGAGTAGCTTAAAATCAACTGTATACTTATCGGGTAGTCACTGAAGAATTTTAAGGATAGGTACTGACACTGACATGTGCGTGGTCATGCTTTTGGGATAGGGTGGAATCAATCGAATTGTGCTGGACTTCTTTTTCCTACTTTTATGTTTTGTGTGTATTTATGCGAGAATCTCAGGCACCTTTAGATTTTTGAATGCCTCAATGAAAGAGTTTCCTGTGTTTCAAGTGTTTGATTATAATGCTCACAACCATCCCACCACACCCCTGTATAATACAGTGACTTATTGTAAACTTTGGTAACATATATGGTGGAGTAAACCATTTCCATGTGCTATTCATGACTTAAGCATTGAATCAGAAGAGAGGCTCCAATCTCAATCGGCAGTCACCCTCTTCGTCGTTAGCTGCTATCTCACGCTCTCTTACTCTTCGTAAAATGTGATCCAGAATTGTCCATCTTTGTTCTAACATTTGGAGTTATATGGACGTTTTATTTCATTTGTACTTGTACAGTGTGGATGGCAGTCTCAACATGAATAGTGGCGTCGATGGCCGACTGGTTAGACTGCCGGACTTGCGACCACGAGGTCTTGGGTTCAAATCCTACATAGCAACCCTAGGTCGGCCGTTGTGTTCCTTGGGAAATACACTTAACACGCTTTTCCCCACTTGACCCAGGTACAAATGGGTACACGCACTAGCTTTGGAGTAGAAACATGCGTCAGACTAATTCCTGTCCAGGTGATTATCACTTGTTCCGCTTCACGCTATAGAAATAGGGATACGCTCTGGTTGTATGGGCCGTAACAGCCTTAAAAGAAGTTTACTTACTTACAATCGAACCTGAGTTATATCGACCCCTATCCGGTTATACTTTAGAATCAGCTGGACTAGCCCTTTGAAAATATGTCATGTTTGGCTGAACGATTAACACGCGCCGGAAGTTATTTCTTGACTCTTTCTTTTGTTTTTTAAAAATATTATTGTTATAAAAGGAAAGCTTAGATGGCAGTTTTCATCATGGAAAATAGACACAACTGCAAAGTGCTCTCGTGTACCTTAAATGATCGTCCCTCTCTCATGAACCTTATAAAAATACTTCTCTTTTGTTGCCTTATCTTCACTATCCTCTCACTTTTTCTTTGTGAAGTGATCCACTCAGTTCAGTCAGCATACAGATAAGATAAAACGTGCGAACGTGACACTTCTGTTTTGATTTGAGTTGCCATGCGTAAGCGCTAGAAATCTAGCGCTAGGCTACAGGTGCTATAAATGTATCACGTTAATCTTTGTTGACACCTATAGAGGACGCGTGTATTTTCCGACCCCAAGCGTGCCGCGTCGCTTGTAAAGCCTCGCTCGTTTTCAAGTATTGAAAGTTAATTCTTTTCTAGCAATGCGGTCGCTTGTTCAGTGTGTGCCGTGCTTTGTGTAGGTACTGATCTCGCTATTGTTCAATGGTACCATCCTGTTTGTCGATTGTTGCTCTGTGAACTCAGACCTAGCTATCTTTTCTTCTTGTAAATTAAAAGAATCGATGTGGAAGCCCTTATTACTGCCGTTTTTAACAAGCCGGCAATATGGGATACGAGTAGAAAAGACCATGCTAATCGCAATATTATATTATTGACGAGGCCTGGAAGGAAATCAGCGAAGAAATCAACTTTGAAGGTAAGTTTGGAGGAATAAAATCAATGTCGCTCACTCTGTCCGTCTATCTGGTTACAACCAGTCTTTCTTCTGGCAGGATAGGTACGTGCCAGTTGCACCATGTCTTTGTGAGCCTTGGAGTTATCTTATCCAGAATATAATTGAACGTGTCAAGGTTCATTCACATGTAGGAGTGAAATCTATCGGGGTGATTCTTTAACTGACTAAAGAGGTGATGGTATTCACCAACTTCTCTCCTTTCTTTATTGATTTCGTGTACACTTGTCCTCCCTGTCCTCCTTTCCGAAAACATTAATTTTGGCAATACACTGTCAAGCAAGAAGAATTCTTCGTCTGGAGACTTCATAATGTAATGACTGATGCACAACAGAAGATACTGTAATGTGGCTATCTGAAATTTAGGCCAGCAAGCGAGAGCACACGCATTATCTATGTGCGTCCTAAAAGATTTTGGCGCTTGTTACAAATGCGCCTGTAGCCTAGTGCTACTTTTCTAGCGCTTCAAGCGTTCTCTATGTTCTCTGACTTACGATGTGCTTAGGGAGATTGTCTTTTCTGTACCCCCCCCCCCCCCCCCGCCTATTTTATGTTGTTAATGTTGGGGAGGGGAGGGGGCGCAGTGTTCTTGTAAAAGTTGTATATCGGTTTTGGTATGTTCCTTGCTGTTCTATTTTGTTGTTGTATCTATTCGTTTTGTCGCTTAACATTACTCATACCCATGATCGGCTTATATCCTCAACAGTTTGTAACGTTAAGTCTTTACCGTCTTAATTTGTCGTTATTGTAACTTCCATGAAAACTGCGCGATCGCTTGCTTGGGGATACAGCAAAACTCAATAACAATGCGTTTTATTTTTTTATATATAACAATGTATCCAAGAGGGGCCTGACTTTTGTCATAAATTCTCGTCTCCAGATTCTGCTTCGCCTTTCCCTGGTCTCAGCTCCGGCTTGTCAATATCAAGGAGATTCAACTGCCCTGTGCCGGCATGTTCTCAAAAGTATAATTCCCATTGTTTTGACAGGTCAACGTTTATAAGGCACTGGAGAGAAAAACATTACCATCACACTAAGGTCTTCCGCTGCCCCCTATGCAGTACGGGAAGCAAAAGGAGAACCAATCTTTTGAGGCACATCAACTTTGTCCACAAAGTCAAAGTTGGCATATCAGACATATCGTGGGAGCACCAAGTGAATCAGGAGTTCATTGACCCACGGCCATTCTCGTTGGAGAAAGTCCTTGCCGGATTGTTCAATCAAACCAGTCCATGATTGGCCTAGCTAGCGTCTTTCTATTGCTCTAACTGTAATTACAATAGTATGTCAAGTCGAAAGAGCGGCATTTTCTACTGCTGCCCCTATCCATTCGTTTCTTCAAAAGATCACCTTCTTTATTGATATTTAAGAAAGTTTTTATCAATGAAGAGTGGCTTTGAAGAAGCACACAAATCGTATGACATTACGATTGTGTTGAAGGTATTATTTGAATTTGATGCGAACTTATTATATAGAGGAGGAAATGGCGAGGGTGCCTCCTGGGAGAGCTATTTATTTTTATCATGTGGTGTACTGATGCCACTTCTGGGCTGTTTGAGGTTTTAAGTGAGTGAGTTTGAAGGTGAGGGATTGATGGGATAGGGAAAGTGTGTGGGGGTTGTTACGGTAGCCGTTCGGTTGTGCTATTGTTTGTATTTTTATATCGTGTGTGTGTGTGCATGCGAGCGCCTGATAAACATTGCTACTGTTTATTTTGTCTTTGGATTTGATTCATACAGTATGAGATACATTTTGTTCAATTTGCTCTCATGGCTGCTCCTGTTTCGATGTGCCAAGACCGCAATCACTTACGTTTACACTACAGTATTGATTTTCTTGATGAATTTCGGTTCGTTTTGGCGCTCGATCAATTGCGCGTTTAGTGAATGTGTACTGGATTCTCTTGTTTATCTCTGTAGTATAAAAGCTGATTGGGATCAATTTACAATTGTACTGATATGTTTTATTTATGGAGCAGTGCTTTTGATTAAGAAGATCTTAACGAGAGCGGTCACCTGTGCAAAACTATGCAAATGGTACCTAATTTGTGAATATGTTTTTCGAATGTATATGGAACATGTCTGTCCCTGTGTTACTTGTTTGATATTGTGTCACGTTTGACAGCGCGATTTGAAAGTAGAAAGAGAGCCTTTCTTCCTTGTGCTTATGCACACTCTAGACACGATATATGCGGAAAAAACCATTCATGTCAAGAAGTGGGAAAATGACGGCCTCAAATCACCTCAGAACCCTTGTTTTTTAATCTGCAGGACTTTCTCGTCAAGTAGCTGGTATGGCAAACAGAGGCTGTCCTGTGGAGAAATGTGGGGCTCGCTATTGCTATGACAAACATTCCCTTCGTGCACATTGGCTGGAAAAACACGAGAAAATGGTGGCTCGACATCATTGTGCCCTGTGCCCCAATTTGTCCTTCTCCAGAAAGAGCAACCTAGCATGCCATATCCGCCGGAAACACTGCGACCTGGATATGAAAACTACGGAGACTTTGAGAAAAGGGGCAAGGGTCGAATACCAGGCTAACACCAGTTACAGTGATCCGTCACCTTGGACATTCGAGCAGGCTTTGCAACTGATATCTCCATGGGCTTAGTTCTGTCGTTGTCCATTTGTTTTGTAGCCTTCCTTGACTGTCTGGCCGTCGACCTATGACGGGAAAATTATATTGTGTCGGGCTTACTGTAGCAACAATGCGAAACAGTCTCTGAAATCTGCCACTCTGGTTTTCATTTCATTCATTTAAAGTTTTGTATCTTAGTTCTCTTACTCTTCTAGTAGACTCCTACGTCGACTTTCGTGTGTAGTGCATGCCTTTGCATGAGTTGTCTTTGAGCAAACGGGAGAATAAATCATGGTAGTTTGCTTGTTCTTGTTGTAGATTTCATTTAAATTTTTGGCAGTGGGTACACTGTCCGCTTCTTCGACATCTTTGGTATTACATTCATGTAGGGGTTGACAGAAGCGCTCTCAGTCCTTTGGTTCGCTTCGGAATTACCACATGGTTTTATTCCAGGCATTGCGTTTATATATTTTATTATTATTATTATGCTATTCAACATCCTGGTTTTGGAAGTTCATGCTCATAATATTGCCTTGAGGTTTACTTACAGACTTGGTGGGATTAGTAAAAGTATGTCTAAGGGGATGTCTCGGATCATTTAAGATTCACAAGGTTAGAACATTTTTCATGTATTTATTTCACCAGGATGTTTTCTTCTAATATTCTTCTATTGAGAGTTGTGTCAATATGAATCATTTTCTCTTGCTGTGTGTTTTTTCAATGAACCGCGGGCGGTTGGCGGGGTGATGTTGGTAGGTCCTTTTTCTTTCCTTTCCTTCTATCACTTGTATTTCATCTTACTGTTTCTTCTTAATTCACCCTAAGATCACCTCAATGGTGGACGAGGTAGATTTCAACGAAACAAACAAATTCCAATGAGTCAATACATCAATAGCATGCGTGTGTTTCTCCGTCTTTAGTTTTCTCTTTTTGAAGATTGTTCTTTACAACTACAACTGGTGATTTAGCCCCTTATCCTTTTGATGTGTTTGTGTGTGAAATAAAGTGTGCTTCCCCGCGGACGGTACCGATTACAAGTGAAACTAAGCTCTAAGCCCTGCCCTGTTCTCATCACCAGGTGCAATCAGATCGGTGGAAAGCCTTTCCAGGCTTTATAACGCCTCTCAAGCTCTCTGGAAGCCTGGCCAGGGATGCCCTGTTGCTGGATGCAACGCCAGGATGCTCCGATTTGTCGCTCATTTCATGATTCACTGGAGGGAGAAGCACGAGAATGTGGTGCGAAAGTACCGCTGTCCCATGTGCTCGCTGGCCACCAAGAGGAGGTACTATCTGGTCAAGCATTGCCGTTTCAAACACTCGATGACTTGTATGCCAGAGTCTGGATGGGTGCACCTTGAGCAAAATGAACAGTTCCACGACCCCTACCCGATAACAGTCGAAGCAGCGCTTGGTCTTCCGCAAGACTCGGTGGATTACAATACAGTTAGATAGTCTTTATTTTCACCGGTTGCCCTTTGGCTACATGGCACGATTTAGGCAGGCTGGGACTGTTTGCTTTAGACTTGCATCAGTGGATCGCGTGTGTCTTTGTATAATGATTTGGCAAATTAGATAAGTATGCATAGAGGTTTGTCAGTGTATATGTGTTTGTGTGCGCTTGCGCGTGTTCTGTATGTGGGTGTGAGGTGATAAGCATAATATTCTAGCCTCTGTGCTGGCCATAAAATACGGTCAAATAAATATCGGTGCAAACGATTACATGTTATTACTATTATTATTATTATTATTATTATTATTATTATTATTATTATTATTATTATTATTATTATTATTATTATTATCATCATCATTATCATCATAACTATCATTCGGATTGGTTAATGTGGACTAAGGCATATAAAACTTAGATCCTTTTTTCGGTTTTACTGGCGTTTCTGTGCCGGCTGGTTGGCTCTACTGGTAGGATCTACTTCTTCATTTCACTCTTTTACTTAGCTTTCATCTTGCTGTTTGTTCTTAATTCACCCCTAGGTTGATTTTCTTATTATCTCCTGCGCCCCCACCCCCTCTCTTGTCCTCAACTTTGGTGGAAAGTTATTATTAATTAAAGCAGTTTGACTATGTCTACCATTAGATTGTTATTGTAATTTGTAACTAATTGTTTATACATATCTCAGAGAGAAGCTGACTTTAATAACGGGGTGACAGCACACTCGTATTGTTCCGTAATACAATGTAATAATAACTATCTTGTGTCTTTCAAGCAATGCAGGATTAGTTGATAATATTCAATATTCTTTTTTATAAGACAAATTGTCAAATATGTGTTTATACATGTATGTGTTGTTTTCAGATATTTGAATGCTCATCATAATGTTGATTATAAAGAAAATAAAGCATGTGTAAAGGAATCTTAGGCCTTTGTCTCTGAATTTGTGCCTGGCTGTTGATTTTCGTGACGACTTCGACTGGCATAATAATACACACTTATTGGTTCATCTCTCTCTCTCTCTCTCTCTCTCTCTCTCTCTCTCTCTCTCTCTCTCTCTCTCTCTCTCTCTCTCTCTCTCTCTCTCTCTCTCTCTCTCTCTCTCTCTCTCTCTCTCTCTCTCTCTCTCTCTCCCTCCCTCCCTCCCTCCCTCCCTCCCTCCTCTCCTCTCTCTCTCTCTCTCTCTCTCTCTCTCTCTCTCTCTCTCTCTCTCTCTCTCTCTCTGGAAATATAAGACTTGAACAAGGATATTTTTCTTTAAACATTATTTACTAGCTTCCCTTGGACAAGTAGCGAATGGTCTATCAGCAGTACTGATAACCCATAAGCTCTACTTTTCTCTGCTTACACTGTTTTCCATATGTTTGAGTCGCCCCGTATTTGACTTGCATAGAGATACAAATATGCGACGACTAACAGTAATTTCAGTCAATTAATCGATCACAACTGAGTTCAGTGCGCGACCAGAGAATCCCAAGACATGCATGTATGAGAATTTAAAGATGTTTTTATCACATTGAAACACAAACAAAAAACATTTGATCCACAATGTTAATTTTTTTATTTTATCGAAATTCAAGGAATAACACTGCATAAGACCGACAGTTAATCAAATGAGGAAAAACATTGGCAGGACAAATACAGATCGATAGTAATGGAGAAGTTTTAAAGTAAAAGGAACAAGACAGGTCAGAGAAAGATACGAGCTGCGCACCTTTTTTCAGCGAGAAGGATAAAACATCCCGCAGAGATATCTTTTCTTTCTTATTCATCTTAGGCCTCTTCAGTTTAAAATGTACATAATTTGTCACTGTTCTTCATCGAAATTCAAGCAGGGAAAGTTTTAGTTACATGTGTTACATAAGATTAAAAGAGGAACCGTGAATCAGAATGGAGAATAAAAAGAAAGATGGATATTGAGAGTTGAACGACCACGGAGATTAAAGGGCTTAATACTGTTGTTAATAGCACTCTGTTGATGATACTCGATTGTCAACATAGTCAGCAATATTCAATGTACACGATTGTATACACTGGGGCCACGAGAATGTCTTTGTCTAAGAGAGAGAATAGGAAGTGAGAGAAAGTAGGGAGTGTGTGTCTGAGAGAGAAAGAGAGGCAGAGAGAGAGAGAGAAAACGAGAGTAGTGATTGAGGGAGTACTTGAGTAGGTAGGGAATGAGAGAGAGACAGACAGAGAGATTATGTTGTGTACGTGTTCTAGGCATTTAACAAATTGAAGGTCATTTACAAAATCGATAAGCCATTTTTAACTTATCTTTCAAAAGCATATAAAATTTGCACAATTGGATTCCAAGAATCAAAGTTTTGGCGAGTTTACGTCATTCAGCTCCATTTTGGGCTATTCTCAGCAAACAGGAAAACATTCAGTCATTCAGATGCACGCGTGTACAAGTTGTAGTCAAGCCGGTGCATTTCCGACTACTAAATACGTCACTTTTGGACATCATTCGCACCCATTTTCTTGTCTTCAGGTACTTCTGTTGTGAAAAGGCCATACAACTCGTTGAGAGCTTTGTGGAGACCAGAGAGCAGTGTCCAGTACAAGATTGCCCCAGCGTCATCCTGAATCATTACAGCAAGTACGTTCGACATTGGAAAGAGCGCCATGTCTTGATGGTCTCGAAGTTTGGCTGCCCATTCTGTGACTCACTCTTTAAGAGGAAGGAGCACCTTGCTGGCCACGCGCTGAACCGGCACGGAAAGCATTGGCATCAGTTGGAGTTTTCCCATGCACCTGAAGTCAAACAAGTCAACACTCAATACATTGATCCTCAAAACTTAACACTGCGAGTAATTCTGGGATCATTTTAAATTTTCATCTCCAAAGTTATTTATTGATGGTTCAGTCTCACTGTGCCTTGACCAGTTTGTCATGGAATTATTAAAAGATAGTTGGTATGATGACCATTGGATTGTTGGGACCTGTTTCAATTTGCTTTCGTTTTGCCTCGACTCGTGATTCTTATCCGGTACCTACTATTCACTGTATTGGTTAAACAGCGATTTTCTGTCTTTTGTGTTCTTTGTAATTAATGTATCAGTCTAGAGTCGCATGATTTGAATTACATCATGCGGAAAATTTCGTTTTCCAGTTCCACGGTTTTTTACTATGTCAGGCAGGCATAATAATAATATAGAGATGCACAGACAATCAGCTAGGCACATATACAAAAGACATCTAAATGTAAAAGTAAGAATAAATGTAAAAGTAAGAAAACATTGACATACATGTAGTTTGATAGATCTCAATCTTTTACAGCCTTTTTCTTGTATGTGACTACTTACGAATACATACACGTCATAATGTTATAGTATGATTCTATCCCCCTCCCTCCTACCCTATAATTATAGTGAAAGAATCAAAGATTTGTTTGTATTTAAAGTTTCTCAAGTTGACTGTATGAGTCATGATGAGGTCTGTCCTTTAATCATATAATTTGTAGTTAGTAAGGCACGAATACATTTTAAAAACAAATTACAAAGCAAAGCCAAATTTACATTTTAAGAAGATTTTTACAAAGTATAGACCATCTGTTTTCATTTTGCGATTTCAGCTGTCATGCATTTTGTGGTAGGGTTTTCTGGTTGGCGGGGGGGGGGGGGCGTAGCAAACGATTAGAATCAAAGATAATTAGTCACGCCTGTCTTCTACCTTTCCTTTCTTTTAAATGTACAATGTTCAGTTGAAATGGCTTGTTGTGTACTTCAGGTCATTACTTACATATGCAGGAGTCCACAAATTTCGAGGAAACCGGACCTTAATTGAGAAGACAGAGTTCAATCAAGTTTTACTACCTTCTCGTTTCCAGGGCTGGATGCAAAGTTGGGAGCCAAGGCATTGTGGAGACCCGGAATGCCGTGCCCTGTAACAAACTGTCCGGCTATCATAAAAGATCATTTCCGTCGTCACTGGTCAGAGAAGCACATGGCAGCCAATTTGGGTTTTAAATGTAACAGCTGTGGCCTGGCATACACTAGAAAAACCAGTTTGGATCGCCACTTTGATATCAAACACGAAGGAGATTCGGCCCGCCATCTTTACCAGGTTCAGCCTGTGCCCAACCGCAATTTTTTGGACCCGGGCTGTCTTACTTTGGACGAGATTCTCGGATATCAGTAAGCGACAGACCTTGAGAATTCAGTTTTGAGTGGTCTAAAGTGATGTTTGTTTTTATCGAATGTGGGAGGTGCTACAGTTTGTTTGCCAGCTACACGAGTTAACGACGCACGCTTGGTGCAGGGATGCATTCAACTACTCATTACTTCAACATATATCCTCAACATCACACATACATATCTCATCTTTTGTAGATAATTTTCTTTTCTCGTCTTTCTCTTTTTTCTTTGTTTTTTTAAAACAAACTTATATATATTATTTTTGAAAATTGATTGGTATCGAACCTTGACCTATGGCTGAACATGTCGGTGCCTTTAGAATATTTTTGTTTAAGTAAAAGACGATACCGTCTCTCCAAGCCAGATATAGTTTTAAGGTCTTGGATTTGGACTTGAGAGTGTTGGAGGGTTAATGAGGATACAAGGGACTTATCATCTGAGCTGTGAAATTGAATTGTGGACCAATGGTACAACTATACGTCATCATTTTAAGGGAGATTATCAAGCTGTGTCTTTCGTTTACTGAGGTCAGAAAAAGATCTTTTGTCCTTCTCTTTACAATTCAATCATTACATATCTATGAAAAAGGAGGTCATGTGTTATCATGTGAATCGTAAGAGAATATTGCTTATACAAAATACAAATTAATCTTAGCTTGCATTATAGTACACATGTGATAGAATAACATCGAGAGTATATTCAAATACAATATTTTTAAAAAGTTTTTTCATACTCTTATTACTTTTTAGATACATGTAATCGGAAGAATGATTTGCTAGAATTCTTTGTACTGCTAGTATAGCCTTTATTGAGAGACACAGAAAGAGGCACACAGACAAAGAGACTATAAACTCAAACTAATAAAATTAAAATTCATCACGTTTGCGTGTATTCTCTATTCTTTCGCTTAATTATGCCAGTCGTGATTGGTTTCAGCCACAATTGAATTTCACACTAAGAAGTTTATTTTCTGGGCTTGCCTTCCCATATCTTTTTTTTTTTCTGGGGGCATTCTCCTCACTTGGTGTAATGTATCTTCACTTTGCTTATTCACCCCAAGTCCAGAAAAGATGGAGTTATTGCTGGTAGATCATTTTTGCTTGTAATAAAGTTTGACGTCAGTCTTGTTAAAGTTAAAGATCTTTGTTCCTGTGCATTTATCGTGTTTTGTAAATTTTGTCTTGTCTATGTCTTTTGTCCCTCCACCTTATGGACTTTTTTTCGTCACACAAGTGTCTTTTTGGACACAGGTTTGAGCTTTATGAAATCAAATCTCGCTAAATTTATAAAACTCATTAGTTCTTCATACGAAAGGGGTTCATTTACTCATCTCGTGTCTTTCGGTGTGTGCACACATATTTGATATGCGTTTTAAGTATCAACTCCACTCTCACAGACGTTAGCGCGCGCGCGCGTGTGTGAGTGTGTGTGTGTGTGTGTGTGTTGTGTGAATATAGTAATTACGTTTTATGTGAGTTACGAACAATTCTCAAATCTGATAACCGAAAATGAAAGCAACGTCAAGCTATTTTATTTCAAACTACACCTTGATTTTATACGATTCTTATTTCAAATACATGTACCTGGATTCAAGGACATAAGAATTGAATCCCATTGGTAATCTTTGCCACCATCAGTTTTGTGTGTTCTAGACAAAAAGAGAAAAGATTCATGGTATGGGGCCTTCAAGCCGAGGCGATGCATTTCCAATACATCATCATAACGGTTGCTGCTGCACATCATTCCAACCCATTTTCTTGTCTTCAGGTACCGTTGTGTTGAAAAGATCATACGACAATGACAAGGCGTTATGGCGGCCTGGAGATCAGTGTCCAGTGCCAGGTTGCCCGAGTGTCATCCTAAACCATTACAGCAAGTACATTCGACATTGGAGAGAACATCATGTCTTAATGGTGTCCAAGTTTGGTTGTCCCAGTTGCGACGCTCATTTCAAAAGAAGAGAGAGCGTTGTCAGGCACGCTATAAGCCGACATGGACAGCGTTTGGATCAATTCGAGCACACGCCGGAAGTTGAAGATGTCAACACACAGTACATTGACCTCAAAACCTGATTTTGAGAATTATTTTAGGCAGATATTATATATATATATATATATATATATATATATATATATATATATATATATATATATATATATATATATATATATATATATATATATATATATATATATATATATATATGGTGCTTGGGAGTGTTAACCCCCCCCCCCGCCCCTCTTGACAGACACAAAGTTATGTTACTGACCAACATCACGATTTGGTCAGATTTTCTCATGGGATTTATAGTTGTGCGAATAGCGTCATCATCTCTTCTGGAAACATTTGATCTTGTTTTGTGCTCCTCTTTAAATGCCAGTCCGCGTATTAGCGATAATGTGTATACGTTATGGTGTTGTTGCTACAGTAAATTATGTATTTTCTCTCTCTCTCTCTCTCTCTCTCTCTCTCTCTCTCTCTCTCTCTCTCTCTCTCTCTCTCTCTCTCTCTCTCTCTCTCTCTCTCTCTCTCTCTCTCTCTCTCTCTCTCTCTCTCTCTCTCTCTCTCTCTCTCTCTCTCTCTCTCTCTCTCTCTCTCTCTCTCTCTCTCTCTCTCTCTCTCTCTCTCTCTCTCTCTCTCTCTCTCTCTCTCTATCTATCTATCTATCTATCTATCTATCTATCTACCAATGTATCTAACTATCTCCCCTCCATCCCCTCCATCTCTCTCTCTCTCTCTCTCTCTCTCTCTCTCTCTCTCTCTCTCTCTCTCTCTCTCTCTCTCTCTCTCTCTCTCTCTCTCTCTCTCTCTCTCTCTCTCTCTCTCTCTCTCTCTCTCTCTCTCTCTCTCTCTCTCTCTCTCTCTCTCTCTCTCTCTCTCTCTCTCTCTCTCTCTCTCTCTCTATCTATCTATCTATCTACCAATATCTATCTATCTATCTATCTACCAATGTATCTAACTATCTATCCCCTCCCCTCCATCCCCCTCTCTCTCTCTCTCTCTCTCTCTCTCTCTCTCTCTCTATATATATATATATATATATATATATATATATATATATATATATATATATATATATATATATATATATATCCCTCCCTCTCTCCCACCTATCTCTATCTCTCTCCTCTCTCTCTCTCTCTCTCTCTCTCTCTCTCTCTCTCTCTCTCTCTCTCTCTCTCTCTCTCTCTCTCTCTCTCTCTCTCTCTCTCTCTCTCTCTCTCTCTCTCTATCTATCTATATCTATCTCTCTATATATATATATATATATATATATATATATATATATATATATATATATATATATATATATATATATTTATCTATCAATCTATCGCTCTCAGAGGCAGAGGAAGGCATGTAAATAAGAGATGAAAGAAAAAGAGTAGTAAGTACATTATTTATCGCCGTTCGTTCAGAGATTTCAGCTAACATCTCAGTTGAACACTTCTTTATGATATACCATGTAAATTCGCTTTATATTCTGGGGTTGATGTGACTTTTGCTGTGTGGAGGGAGTCGGGTCAATGTGCACATTCTCCTCGCTTGATGTACTATCTCTTTGCTTTGCTTGTTTACTCGAATTCAAAAGGAGTTATTGCTGGTATTTTATTAATGCGTGTCAAATTATTTGACGTCAGTCTTGTTAAATATGTTTGTTCCTGTGTACTTAGCGTCATTTATAAATGTTGTCGTTTATATATCTTTGTGCCACCAGTCTATGGACCTTTCTTTCGTCACACACGTATCAATTTGGACACCGACGTATGTGAGATATATATATGGAACTAAATCTAGCTAGTTTTTTAAAACCTATTAGTTTTTCATGGATTCAAAGACACAGGACATAAATCCCGTCGGTAATCTTTGCCACCAACAGTTTTGTGTTTTGTAGACAAAAAGGAAAAGATCTGTGGTATGGGGCTTCAAGCCGAGGCGATGCATTTCCAACACATCATCATAACGGTTGCTGCTGCACATCATTCCAACCCATTTTCTTGTCTTCAGGTACCGTTGTGTTGAAAAGATCATACGACTATGACAAGGCGTTATGGCGACCGGGAGATGAGTGTCCAGTGCCAGGTTGCTTCAGTGTGATCCTAAACCGGTACAGCAAATACGTTCGGCATTGGAAAGAACATCATGTTCAAATGGTGTCCAAGTTTGGTTGTCCCAGTTGCGACGCTCTTTTTAAAAGAAAAGAGAGCGTTGTCAGGCACGCTATAAATCGACATGGACAGCGTTTGGATCAATTCGAGCACACGCCGGAAGTTGAAGATGTCAACACACAGTACATTGACCCTCAAAACCTGACTTTGAAGTTATTTTAGGAACAGCATAGTATCTATGATGCCTTTGGATGGGTTATTTTAGCCCCAAAGTTATGTTATTGTTATTCCACTCAATTGGCTAGACAATGTGACCAAGTTTTCTCTAGGGATATACATTGTATAGTTGTGCGGATAGCGGCATCTTCTGCCGGAGATATTTTATCTTGATCTGTGGTCCGCTTAAATACCAGTCCTCGTATTATCCATGTGATCACGTTATGGTTTCACTGCTACAGTAAATTATGTATTCTCTCTCTCTCTCTCTCTCTCTCTCTCTCTCTCTCTCTCTCTCTCTCTCTCTCTCTCTCTCTCTCTCTCTCTCCTCTCTCTCTCTCTCTCTCTCTCTCTCTCTCTCTCTCTCTCTCTCTCTCTCTCTCTCTCTCTCTCTCTCTCTCTCTCTCTCTCTCTCTCTCTCTCTCTCTCTCTCTCTCTCTCTCTCTCTCTCTCTCTCTCTCTCTCTCTCTCTCTCTCTCTCTCTCTCTCTCTCTCTCTCTCTCTCTCTCTCTCTCTCTCTCTCTCTCTCTCTGTCTCTCTCTCTCTCTCTCTCTCTCTCTCTCTCTCTCTCTCTCTCTCTCCCTCTCTCTCTCTCTCTCTCTCTCTCTCTCTCTCTCTCTCTCTCTCTCTCTCTCTCTCTCTCTCTCTCTCTCTCTCTCTCTCTCTCTCTCTCTCTCTCTCTCTCTCTCTCTCCTCCCTCTCTCTGACTCTCTATCTTTATCTCTCCGTCTCTCCCTAGATCACTTTTGTTGAAGGGATAGGAAAATGGAAGATGTTTATTGGGATTCTCTGGCTGTGAGAGTAAATTGGTGTAAATGGAAATGTCGCGCTCTTTCTCATTCCCAACACATTCCAATGTATTTGTATTATTTGTCAATGTTACGTTCTTGTTTCCGATCTTATTCGTGCGATGTATTTAACTTACATCGCATTATAATAATTAAGAGGTGCTCGCCTCCATGTCGATTTTAATTCTCAGAGATTATGTCAAGATCGCCATCGGCAACGATGGCATGGTTCGCTTTTTTTCTTATCATGTGGCGGGAGTGGGGGGGGGGGTGGCTAGCGTTACTGGAAGATCTGGCTTCTTTCATTTCACACTTGATTCCTTCACATGTCTTTCTTCTTGCTGTGTCCTGTTCATTCACCCGGAGATCACGCACATGGAGCACTAGGTAAATTTCAATTAAACAAACAATATTATTATTGTTTCGATCACATACCTCCCAAGCCGTGCCGTTGACTGACACCGTGTGTATCGCTGTGTTTGAATTTGGTCCCAACCTGTCTCATGACAACCATTGTCGAAAAATTCAGTTTGCTCGTTATGAAATGGGGTGGGGTTGAGGAGGTAATTGTGACAGTGGGATAGAGAAATGAACGATATGCAATTTCTGAGTCATAATTGAACTTGATGTACACTGATTTGTTTGAGGAACTTCACATTGTTCAAAAAGTTGAAAATTGACTGGCTTTGTTTTCTGTAAAGTTTATTACTAAGACGGATGTTTCTGTCATTGTTATATCTTTGCATTGATGATTAAAGGAAACTAAACTGAAATCTGACATCATAATATGTAATACATTACGTGAATCTCCATGCATGTGGATGAGTACGTTGAATCAATACCTCAATTATTGTATTGATCGGAAATCTTTTTCTTTGTTTTTGCGTTTTGTTTTGTTTTTGGAAATTGTGCCGAGTAACATTTCCAAACTGTTCACTCATAGTGTTGGTTCTGGACATTATCAAAGCCCATTTTCTTGTCACCAGGTTCTTCTCCGGCGAAAAAGCTGTACGATTATAGCAAGGCCTTGTGGAAGCCAGGAGATCAGTGTCCAGTGCCAGGGTGCTCCACTGTCATCGTGAATTACCACAGCTCATACATGCGGCATTGGAAGGAACGACATGAATTGGTGCTGTGGAAGTACGGCTGTCCATTTTGCACCGCTCATTTCAAAAGGAGAGAGCACCTCTTTGGGCATTCGCGGAAGAAGCACGGACAGCTTTTGGATCCGTTTATGCATACGCCAAAAATTGAAGAAATTAACACACAGTACATTGATCCAAAGACATTGTCATTGAGAAGGATTTTAGGAAGGTTTAGGTCAGAAGAATTCAACTGTGAACCAGCCGATTTAAAGACGGATTATAAAGCGTGTATTTAGATTCAAAGGAAAATTGGTCTTTGTTGATTGTCAAACGTTGAAACGCCTGCAATACAATACAATCAATCCCACAACAACACAAACGAGAATATGGATGGTCTACAATATTGAAAAACATTTGCGTGATTTCGCGATAAAGGCTCAGCATCTTGCATATATCATTTTGCGAGGGCGCATCAAGTATTTCCCTTTCCCTTAGACTGCAGTAGAAGCATCGACCATAGAACGACTTGACAAAATGCTTTAAATATTATTTGCAGCTCTTTGATTATGTCTTCTTTAATTTTTCGCCTCTGCTTATCTCAATGTGTGACTTATTTTATGGATAAATGTGTTCTCTCGGGAGAGCGGATGGTGGGGGGGGGGGGGATGTTTTTGCCTGAAATGGAAAGTCTGTTTCCTGAATAGATCTCATTCATATCTTTTGTTTTTCTTTGTGCCTGATAAATTTTTGACCATTACTTGAACTTGTAAGTATGATATTTGTCGTTGAGGGGATTCTCTCTGAAAAATTTTGCCTCCATTTTTTCTTTCTGTCATCCCATTATTCTTCTAATGTATTGTTTCAAATGCGGGATTCTTTCAAATAGTATGCCGCTGTCAATCATGTCATTGGTGTTAAAGGTCCCCAATTGACCTTATCTTTGTGCAGAGAAAATTACCCTTTTTTCTTCAAACCTCAACAAAGGACCTGTAGTCGTTCGTTAACTGTTAGTAGTAGTCTTAGTGTGAGCGAATCTTCAGAAGTGGTCATTTGTTACTAGGTCGAATATGTGTGAATGTATTAATTAGGGGTACTTCAGTAATCAGCGACATTGGCTGCAACTGCTAGTGCTATTGTCTGTATTTAAATACATGTGAAGCTCCGTCTGTTTCAGAAATGTTTTAAGATCATCAATTGTTTTATTATCATAATGATGTAAGCGTATTTCGTGAAAGTACCCTGCGTCTTAACATGTTGGCATGTTACCGTGATTGCTTCCACTTGAAACACACGTTTTATTTATTCAACTTCACATAACTTGAACTTGATCGGGGATAGCCTCAGAGAGCATTACCATTTGGCTTGTTTCTAAAATGCATTACATACATGTGTTTAAAACATAATGATATATTTATAAAAGTTTTGGGAAAGTCAGTGCGTTTCTGCATTCTCTGTAAAACTAATCGTATTGTTTAACCGTGGGTGCGTTTTCATCTTTTATAACCCATGTAAACATATATATTATATCAGTATCACTAAAGAAAGAGAGACAAACAGACACACTGAGAGAGAGAGAGAGACAGAGAGAGAGAGAGAGAGAAGAGAGAGAGAGAGAGAGAGAGAGAGAGAGAGAGAGAGAGAGAGAGAGAGAGGGGGGGAGAGAGAGAGAGAGAGAGAGAGAGAGAGAGAGAGAGAGAGAGAGAGAGAGAGAGAGAGAGAGAGAGAGAGAGAGAGAGAGAGAGCATCGGTCATTTCGTGAAAGTGGCCAAGATGCCAATATTAGAAGGAATTTGTTCAACTTCTGTATACCGTCTTTCCGACGATCGATTTCCCAATGCTAAATGTGGATTGTTACACCAATGCTCCCAGCTCCATTGCTTTCTTGAGTCCTTATTTAAACCCGTCATTTATCCATCTGCGGTAAATGAGGTATGTCTCTTTAAGATTAGGCTGCATAGGCATATTTTATTTCGTGGTTCAACGAGTTGGTATGCTTCATGCTTAATGCATTTCATTTACGAATTCAAGTCATAAGTAGGCAAATGTCTTGTTCATTTTCCAATTCAGCTCCTGGTCTTGTTTTAATGGACCAATAAAAATGGTTAAAAAAATATATATCATAAATATCCTCAGGGTAGTTATTCGTGATTTGAAATAGTTGAAGTTCAGGGAGATCTGTACTGCCTTGTTGACCTCCTTAACTGGATGGTTTCTCCCTTTTGTCTATTATTTTTATTTTTCTATGTCTCTCCCGTGGACTGTGTTACTGTTACAAAACTTCCAATTCTCAATCACATCAAAGTCAAAGACAATTCTATGGATTAAGAAAAAGTTGACAAGAGAGGAGCAACTCAAATGACGGCTTTAACCTTCTCGTTTTCCAGAATCGGACAGACAGCATTTGGGAGCCGCTGCTTTATGGAGACCCGGGAAACGTGTCCAGTGCCGCATTGCCTGGCAGTCATAAAAGACAAATTTCGACGGCATTGGCATGAAAAGCACACGTCGTTCATTTCTGCCTACAGATGTCAGAGCTGTGGTCTGGCCTACACCCGCAAAACCAGTCTGTCTCGCCACTTTTTAGTTAAGCACCAAGGTGATTCCACCCCTCAGCTCTACGATGTGCATTATGTGGCCAACAGCCGCTTCATGGACCCAGGTTCTCTCACTCTGAGCATGATCATCGGTTGCGAGTAATTCGCAGTGCCTTACACTTACAATTACCCCAAGGCATTTAAATAGAGTATTCCCTTCCCATCTATTTGGACAATAAAATATATGACTCCAGCCTCGACGTGTGTATGTGAGAGAGAGTGTGTGAAGAGAAAGAGTGAGAGAAAGAGAGAGAGAGAGAGAGAGAGAGAGAGAGAGAGAGAGAGAGAGAGAGAGAGAGAGTGTGTGTGTTGGGGATGGTCATATTATGCGGGGTCACTCATTAATGGACGGCATTTTCATACTTCAAACAAAATGGGGCTGACGTCCAAATCTATCGGTTTCCAAATTATCATTGTTCTCAAGTGAAAATCACATTCTCGCACACCATTTTTATGACATTAATAGTGATTGGTTGTTTCTCAGTCTTTATTGTTACTCTGTAACTTAATAGAATTTGGAATTGTAGGTTGTTTTATTTTCGTACACAGGTAATCACATAAGATTGTCCCATAACGAAAGGGTTCAGACAGACAGACAGACAGACAGACAGAGAGAGAGAGAGAGAGAGAGAGAGAGAGAGAGAGAGAGAGAGAGAGAGAGAGAGAGAGAGAGAGAGA
>JAXRKP010000279.1:366717-379748 GCA_037039925.1 Doris montereyensis
CTCACGTGCGTAAACAATTTCAAAAAGCACTGGAAGGCCAGGCACGAGGCTACCATTGTCAGATACCAGTGTCATCTGTGCCCGGCCAGTTCAAAAAGGAGGAACAGTCTTTACAATCACTATGCTACCAAGCATAGCTTTGCAGACAAATCAAACCTTCTTGTCTGTGGACATCAGCCCAACAAACAATTCGTTGATCCGCACCCTTTAACGCTATACAAAGGATTTTGGTTAGAGCTTTCTTGAGATTCCAATAGAGAGAAAAAATTGTCTTATCACGTCATCAAAAAAAGAACATGTTAGTTCAGTCATCAGATAGGTTGTCAATCAAGACATATTACTGTTATACCAATCGTTCAATCCAATAGATGAAAATGAGATTCCAGCAAAATAAGCTTGAGACGATAAGCAAAAATGCTGTTATCGATGCTTCGGGATCAGATTATTACTGATTTGTATTTGTTTGACACGGGGCAAGGGGGGGGGGCTTTTTAGACATGCTAAAGACACTTCAGATAATTTTGAAGGAAAAACGATGAGGCAAATTGACAAAATGCGTCTTGTTGCTTCGTGACACTGATAGCGACAATACACCAGCATATGCGCCATGCAAGACGGCATTAACCACCAAGGAACGTGGCTCATTGAGAGCAAAAATGTGTTCTTGTGTGTGGTGTATATGTTGCGGAGAAATCTCCACACCACATTTTATGAATTTGATTATAACTCTATTCCTTCAACATACTTATGTATTTTTTTTTTTAAAATTAAACAAACTTGCTGATACCCCCTCGAAACGCAACAGCAACATGATCAAATTGTCAAAATGTGTTTCGTTATTGATACTTCTACTTAAATGTTGCTAAGACTAATTTTATTTTATTTTATTTTTACTATCCTCTGCCGCAGGGTCCGAGACTGGTCACAGTCACCGTAACCATGGCAATCGAAAGCGAGCTGAACAATCAAGGCGGTCATCCTATGAGTGTCAGTATTGTCACCAGCTTTGCTGTGACCTCAACCACTACGAGGGTCACATGAATGCCAGGCATTTGTTCATCAAGCCTTTCAAGTGCCCCTACTGCCCAAAAGCTTTTGCCCACAAGAACAGTTGCTCGCATCATCGCCGTGTTTGTCCGTCAAAAAATTCGACCTAATAAAATAAAATGATGATGTAGATAAGATAAGAATCAGAGTTTATTTACTCACCTGTGTGTATGTCCATACGCGTAACATAGATATATTTAGATTAAATCAGTTGGTTACTTGAAAAGATATTAATTATTATGTACGCCTCTCATCGTTCCTCCGCGAAGAAAGCGTAATGATCGGAACATTCTGTTTTGTGTTACAAGTCCAGTGAACTACTAATACTGGTACATGTACTGTATTGTATTGAAGCTAATAATATTCCTGTGGCTCTATTGGATGAACGACCTCAAGGAGAGAATAAAGTCTCAATGTTTGGACCTGCAGTGAGCTAATCATCCATGCTACACGTCTTGTCTTGTCGTTAACAAGTGTCTTCGGTTCTTTACTTATCCACGATAGACTGAATTCACGAGTTTGCAAACAAAAATATATGTAAATTCACTCTTATGGTAAGGTAACATTGTAGAGCAATATGAAAATAGCGCCAATAAAAACAAGAAAATGTTTAACCTACAAATTATTGTAAGTGTCCATCATTCACGAGCTCCACCCTCTTCACTTTCTTTCCCAATCTTTTGGGATATTTTAAATAGTAATACTAATAGTTACAGTACAGAATCTAGCATTTCTTTTGGCTTGTACTTGTAGGTGGTAGTAACAACACTTTGGTGAGGTTGCATTTTTAATACGCTACATGCGATACAATAAACAATGTAGCCTACTAATATCCTATTACATTAACAATACATGTATATCACTGCCACTGAACATTACAAAATGCGTTGCATTCAAGTAAAAAAGGTAGAATTTTATGTTTTATGCAAGACTGCTGTTTTATGGCTTAACTATATCCACAAGAGGACGCCATCATATTTGCAAGAGCTTGTCTAAATTCACACTCCAGCACAATCGTTAAGATATAGTACTTTTTTAGTAGTCAACGTCTTTTAAAAACGAACCAAAAAGAGTTTTAGGCTAGCTGAGACGTCTTTTACACAGGCAGCTCCAACAGTAAAGAATTATCACCTTCAAAACCGTTTAACATCGAATTAAACAGGTCTAAAAAAACATACCTGTTTGCACCATCTGTAACGGATTAGTCTCATTCTCAATCTCAATCTAGCCTGTGAATATAAATGTTTTGTTTTGATATGCTTGTAATTTGTAAATTCGTATGAATGCTATTGTAGTCAGAGTGATGTTTGCGCCTAGATTGGGCGCGTTATAAATACATATTGTGTAATCTTCATTGTTGTTATTATTATTATTATTATTATTATTATTATTATTATTAATATTAATATTATTAACATTATTGTTATTATTATCACATCGTTGATAGAAACTTGAGATTGATAGATAGAGACAGATGAATAGCTGGACAGTTAGGCATAGACGTGATACTATAGCATACTGTAGTTTACAAATCACACATGACCCCGTTCCATAAAAAGATGTCATTTATTACCGATTGTTTAAAAAAAACTATAGTCAAAGCGAAAGCTAGGCCTAGGCCTACGGAAGTATCTAGTTCCCAAAGTTAGACCTGGGTAATAAAAGAAAAATTTGGTCAAAACGTGAAGGGAATTGAGTTGATAATATTTTTTTAATGATTCCGACCCATCAGTGTAAAATTGACATGACATTCTTTTTTAAAAAAAATCCAATTATCATCCCATTTCTAATGATATCGGTGTTTCTACAAGACTGATACAGGGTGTGTTTTTTGTTGTTTTTTTTCTTTCGTTGTTTTTTTCATGTTGTCATCACAGTTGTGCGTTTGCACGATGCTATTACTATTAATACAATCATGTAGGTCCTACTTCTTATCTTTCCCTTCATTTTTATGTCTTTCTTTTTCCTTACTGTTTCCACTTCATTCTTCGTAATGACGGACTTGATTATTACTGTCAGTGTCAGTATTATTAGGTAATGTTATAGTAGTGTCAGTGTCAGGGGGCATAATTTTGAATTTAGCCTCGTGTTGTTGATCCAATTTTGTTTTGAAGTGATGTACCGGTATTTAATTTTGTTTATGACGTTGTAAATGTTATTGTTGAGTTTAAATTATTTTGGAAGTTTGTCACACAGCCGTACTATAATATACTATACTAGGTAAAATGAGCGCAGGTGACAAAGTTTTGAAGAAGGGACCAATTGTGCTTGACAGCCTATTCTAATTGTTCTTGCATTTAAGTTAAAGCTGATCTAGTGGGATACATAGTTGATAATTTGTATATTATCTTTACAGAAATTTCAGGCATTCGTGTTATTCCTGGCTCTATGTTCTTCCAAAGCTATCCATTTTATCCTACTCATGTTTGTTTTGGTATTTCATTGGTGGGCGGTGGCGGGTGCTGCTGGTAGTGTGCTAAATCCTACTTCTTTCCTTTCATCTTACTTTCTTTCTTTATCAGCTCTCATTCTACGTTCCGATGTATAGGTTTAGATGTCCGAAATGATCTTTCTCCAGGCTGCCGTGTAATGATATTTTCTGTTTCCTTCCGTGAAAGTTAAATTTCTTTGCGTTAATGCCTCTTTTATATCTTCTCCGAGGTCTACTTTTTGGTTTTTACCTGAGTTTTACCACTGTATACTGATTTAACTATTCTATTATCATTAATTCTGTAATCATGCCCAAACCATCACAGTTCATTAATTTCTATCTTAGTTTTTATGCTATCTACTTTAGTTTGATCTCTTATTGTTGTGTTTCTGATTTTGTCTCTTTTAGTTTTCCTACTACTCTTCTTAGATATTTCATTTCGGCTGTATTCCCCACTGTCTAAGGTCTATGTTTCACTGTCATAGAGGAGAGTAGGCCATTAAACTGTGTTGTAAGCTGCCATTTGGTTTTTTGTTGACAATTCTTGATAAACCTACAAATGCCTTTCCCTTGATTTGTTTCCTACCACAGACCTCTTCAGTACAACTGATGAGTGTTTCTTTATACATCTGTCTTCATTTACTCTTGTATATTTGTGTATATCTTTATGAGGAAAAATGTGTTAGCTATTTTCATGATTTCTTTAGGCACAAATCTATTAGTCTCTCTCCATTTGGAAGAAAGGTTGTCTCTCCTTCTTTACCTATTACTCCTCTTATGTTTCAACATTGTTGCCCACTCTAGCGTTTAAATCTCCTAAAACCATTAATTCCTGTTTGGGTTTGAGATTCTCTGCAGCGATTTGTAAATCGTTTTCGAAGATATCTTTTGTCTTCTTTGGCGGCATGTTCGTTTGGTCCATAAGCTATTAATAATTCAATTTCTCTTCCTTTTGGTTTAATATTTACCTCTAATAGCCATGGCTTATAAATTTCCAACTTTCTAGTAGCATTTCTTGCCTTTTATGCATTAGGAGACCTACTCCTGTTCTAGCTCTATCTTTGACATCTACTCCTGAGAAGATTAAAGTATGATTTGGTCCTACATTTTCTATTCCTTGTCCTTTATTCTTTGTTTCTGTAATAGCCAAAATGTCTACTTTAAATTTGTCCATTTCTTCAGCTAATTTTAACACTTTTCCATTTATTGCCCTAACACTCCATGTTCCAAAAATCACTGTCCGTGTTATTTTCCAGAGTCGTCTTCGAAAGTTCAAGCCGGGTATATCATTACACGGTTATAACGAGAGCCCCCGTTCCAAGCAAAAAGTGTCGTTATTCCCGAGCTCTCGTTATTCCCGGGCCGTCTCATTTGCTTCTGCTCCTTTGTAAACTCTCCGCTTGAGTAATCAGAAAGGATCTTGTCTTTGTCCTTTAGAATTGTGTACAAAGTACTAGAGGGAATGTCAAATCGACGACATATCTCTGCATTGGTACAAATGTAGTTTCTTTCTTCTCCACTTCTTCTATTATGGAAACTTTCGTTTCAATGGTTAGCCTCTATTATGGAACTTTCGTTTCAATGATTAGCCTCTTTCTTTTTGAGAATTCATGGTGTAAAAATGAAAAAGAGGAGAGTAAATAAATAAGTCGACGACTTGTGGCAAGAACAAAGGTGTCGACCGAGGCGAGCTTACTAGTAAGCACGCCTCGGTGTCGACCGATCACAACGCTTTGGCTAGTGGCTGTGTGTGGTGTAGCGTAGTAGTGTAGGCCAATGAAGTAGGCTACACATGTGTACAGTTTGCTATGCCGCTGCGCTGCGTGCGAGTCGATCGATAATCACAATGCTTTGGCTAGTGCTGGCTAGTAGCGGGCCTACACACGTGTATAGCCTACGTACATTGTACTGTATGGTACGGTACTCGTTCTTTGTTACCTTCTCCCGCTCTATCTATGGCTTGATCGTGAATGCATGTTGTGATATGTGTATGGATGAATGTGTGTGTTACTGTTAGTGGAAAATTATGATTTTTAATTTCAGATAACCATTTTCGAGTTAATTCCAGGTCTCTGGATCGCTTGGTGTCGTTAAAACAGCTCTTTTCCAATAGAGAAATAATAAGGGAAAAAACGGGGATTTGAAAAAGTCTCGTTATTAATGAGCTCTCGTTATTTCCGATGTCGTTAAACATGAACCACTAAGTATATGTATTTCTTTGAATCAGTTTGGTTTTGGATAAGCAGGGTTTAGCCCACTGTACCCTAGGTAGATGGTGGGACTGCCACCTTGAGGCCCGTTACCCGGATCTTGTTATTTTCTGTCAGGCTTTAGTTGCTCAAAACCAGCCCACAACAAGACAGCAGGTTGTTATTTTCTGTTAAGGTTAACTCCCTTAGTCTTTGGTCAACCAAGACCCGCCAGCAAGGCAGCAAGAGACTCGTGGAGGGCGGGACCGCCTAATCCCCGTACATGTGCTTACCTGTCCACTACCCGGTTCATCTTACTGTTTCCTCTTAATTCACCCTGAGATTCCCACAAATGATGGATGGGGTAACTTTCAATTAAATCAAGGGTATATCTTTACGTACAATGTCAGTTACAAAATGGGTTGCATTATTTTTTCAGTTCCGCGATGTCTTGTACATGTACATAAATAAAGATATATATATATGTATTTTGTAGAGTGGGTCTTCTTAGATAATGTCATCATAATATAAGACTGGTGCTACTAAAGACTTGTAGTTTCTTCTAAGACTAAGTATGTACGCATTGCGAAATATTGGCTTTCTTTGTGTGTGTGTGTGTGTGTGTGTGTGTGTGTGTGTGTGTGTGTGTGTGTGTGTGACTGTGAGGGCGGAGTTCTTGATTAGAATGT
Source organism: Doris montereyensis (assembly GCA_037039925.1). Taxonomy (NCBI): domain Eukaryota; kingdom Metazoa; phylum Mollusca; class Gastropoda; order Nudibranchia; family Dorididae; genus Doris; species Doris montereyensis. The sequence continues at coordinate 373,074 of JAXRKP010000279.1, forward strand.
TAGTAGTGACAGTTTAATGAATGGTGGGGGAGCGGGGGAAGCAAATTTATATTGAGGGGAAGGATGGTTATGAAGGAAAATAGGTCTTGTGCATTTTATTCTCAACCCATAGCGGGTGGTTGGCGGGCGCTGCTACTGGTAGGTCGCACTTATTTCCTTTCTTTCTTTTTTTTTTTAATACTTATCTTTCATCTTGCTGTTTGCTCTTAATTCACTCTGAGATCACCGCAATGGTGGATGAGGTAAATTTCAAAGAAACAAACTCAACCCATATCAATATAGTAGCTCAGAATCATTTTTAGTTTTCTTTGTATTGAATTCATTCACTTTTACTTTAGAATTATTCCAAATTTCTAACGAACAAGTCGACGTTCTAGGAGCAATCTTCTTTATTTTAAGTTGCCTGCGTACCTGTTTCTTTTTATAGATATACATCCCTGCCTAATTACAGAAATTCACAAATTTATGAGTGATACACCATGCAAACGTAAGTGTAACCCCCCCCCCCCCCCCCCCCCCCCATTCCATGCCCAAAAAGAAGATCCGGTTTCTCCGAGTTATCAGTGTTCTGAACACCTACTCATGAAAAGACGAAAGGGACAATTACTAGCGCTTGTTTTGTCCATTGGAACAGCAATGATGTGTATACAGATCACACAATGACGTTGCTCCATTCACCTTATGATAATTTATACTATTGCTGCAAATTTGATGTTAATATTAATAATAATATAGTTGCAGTTAGAAAGATGCACTGAGGCTGCAAAAAAAAAAACAGTTGGAAGGAAAACTGTGTGCACAATTTGTTTTGTTAAATTATGCCAATCATTGGAAAGTCATCGCACTCTTGATCTTATGTACGAGTAATTTGGGTCGCAGAATTTAAATATGATAATGAAGTGAAAAATAACAAATTAATGCCAAAACAAACTTTTTGCTTTGTTTAGATCTTGTGACACCGAGTGGATTCGGTTGATGAAAGAGTTAAAAGATGGTACATGTTTTACTGCTGCAATTTATGTCTAAATCGTCGAAGAATTGGCCGTGAAAGTGGGATGAAATTGAAAGGGAATCGCTGCCAGTGCCACTCTGTCTGATGTCGACTAGAGATTATATACAACCCCCAACCCCACTCCCACCAATTCGCAAGTTGAAAGTGAATCCCAATGGTAAAACAAGGGAACTGTGAATCCCCTGTCAACTTAACCACGGGTCCTACACAAATGGATTCACACCTTTTGCCCAATGTAAATGTAATCAAAATTGTGTTTACCAACAACGAGCATTGTAAACTGCTGGAAGGAAGGATAAGCTCATCGAGTCATCGGGAACAAAATGAAGAAAGGGAGAAAAAGAGAGAGAGGGGGGCACCACTAAGTCATGATCGGATGTGTTCACTACGAAACGAACGCAACTGAAGGCTATGGACTATATAAATACTATGATTATGATCGCTTCGGTTCACTGCGGGGACGTTCCATATGGATTCGTCGCGGCGGGAAAAACGAAATGAACAAAGTTCCACAGTGAGAGGTCCAAAAATGGCGGTCGTATAAACCAACCTGTTTTCAACATGGGTATTTTTCTTTTTTAAGTTTTATTTTCTAATTTTTTAATACTTTTTTGTCGTCCTTACCTACCCCGTCCCTTCCTTCTCAGTATCTCTGTGAGGTTCTTTTCTTTTTTCTTCTTTAATTTCTATTTTATTGTATTTTGCATCATCATCTTACCTCTCTATGTTTCCTTTTTTAAGCGCCGACATCAATTTTAGTTTATAATTTGAACGCTATAAGTCACCTTTTTTTGTACATTTTTGCTTTCAAAATTTACTAATATTAATATCTTGACGTGACTGTCAAGTCAATGTTATGTCCTCCAATTCTGGCCACTTTCGACCACTTTGACCATCATGGCACTGTCCTCCGGGCAGTGGACAGGTAAGCACCTGTACGGAGAGTAGATGATCCCACCCTCCATGGGTCTCCTGCTGCCTTCCAGGCAGGTCTTGGCTGACCAAAGGCTAAGGGAGTTAGCCCTGAGAGAAAACAACCTGCTACATTGCAGGTTGATCTTGATTGACCAACGGCTAAGGGACTTAACCGTGACCGAAAATAACAAGGCCTGGTAGGGGGCTCCAATGTGGCAGCCCCACCATCTACCTAGTGGTACAGTGGGCTAATCCCCTGCTTATTCGAAACCTAACTGATTCAAAGAAATAATACAATATACCCGGCTTGACCCTTTCGACGACAAAAATGGAAAAGAACACGGACTGTGATTTTTGGGACATGGAATATTAGGGCAATAAATGGAAAAGAGTTAGAATTAGTTGAAAAAATGGAAAAATTCAAAGTAGACATTTTGGCCATTTCAGAAACAAAGAAAAACAGACAATGAATAGAAAATGTAGGACCGAATCATATTTTAATCCTCCCAGGAGTAGATTTCAAAGATAGTGCTAGAGCAGGAGTAGACCTCTTAATGCATAAAAGACATGAAAAGCTACTAGAAAGTTGGAAATTTATAAGCCCACGGCTATTAAAGGTAAATATTAAACCAAAAGGAAGAGAAATTAAATTATTAATAGCTTATGGACCAAACAAATACGCCAATAAAGAAGAAAAAAAGATATCTTCGAAAATGATTTACAAATAGCTGCAGAGAATCTCAAACAAACAAAATTAATGGTTTTAGGAGATTTAAATGCTAGAGTAGGCAACAATATAGAAACATCAGGAGGAGTAATAGGTAAAGAAGGAGATACAACAAATTCTCCAAATGGAAGAGACTAATAGATTTGTGCCTAAAGAATAACATGAAAATAGCTAAAAAATATTCCTCATAAAGATATCCACAAATATACAAGACCAAATGAAGACAGATGTGAAAAGTCAATGATAGACTACATAATAGTTAGCAGCTCCTTTTTACAGTACAATGGATGCTAAAGTAAACAGGGGAGCTGAAGTATTTAGTGATCATCACTTAGTGATTGCAAAAATGAGATTAATAACTGAAGAAAACAAACAGAAAAGGACAGAAAAAAGCTACTAAACTCAAAATAGAAGAAGCAAATAAACCAGTAGTAAAACAAATGGCAAATCAGAATTAAACAGATTTATCAGTGAAAGGCAGATGGATCTGAATGAGAGCACAATAGAAGAAAAGTGGCAAATGTATTAAAAAAACTCGTCAAAACACTGAAGAGATGGTAGAAAACAAATCAAAGCATGGTGGAAAAGAACAGTCAAGTGGAAAGATCAAAGAAAAGAAAGATGCCTGGAAGAAATACTTGCAAACAAAGAGACCAGAGGATAGGATAGATTACGTGAATAAAAGAACTATCGCCAAAGAGGAAGTTGAGGAAAGCAAAACTGGAACAGTGGGAAGAGTTTGGACAAAGAGAGAAAAAAGAGAGATAGAGGTTGTTGTGTTCGTAACCATTGGACTGTGAATAATGCGCATAATGTATGTAAAGGTACCTACACATTTGTACTTAGAAGTGTGTGTGTATGTGATTATGTTGTAAATGTTGTTTTTATGTGTGTGTAAGACGTGCGTGTGTTTTGTAGCTTTTTAGTTTATATCTCAACTGTGCAATCATGTCTCAACTGAAATTTATGTCTCAACTGTGTAACCAAACAACAAATTGCCATTTATGGACAATAACGAACTATCATTATTAAACTTTTAAAGACTTCAAGAAAGCTATCAAGGAAATCAAAAGCTGTTCTAGGGAGCAATAAAGAGCATGAGAAAAACCAAAAGCATGCCCAATACGACAAATAAAGAACGTTAAAAGGAGAAATAATGAAAGGAGACAGTGAAATTATGGAAACGTGGAGAAAGTATTTTCAACAGTTACATAATACCTCCAGAACATATATAGCTATAAGAGAAAAGTAAAATTAGGAAAAGCCCCAGGAGCAGATCAAGTTTATCCAGAAACGATTAAAAACAAAAGGAGAGAGGCAAACAAACTACTAAATGCAATATGTCAAGAAGCATGGAGGTCCAAACAGGTGCCCGACGACTGGAATAAAGGAACGGTAGTACCAATACACAAGAAAGGATAACTATGGAATGCTCAAACTATAGAGGGATATCACTACTTAGCGTACCAGGAAAATCATATGCCAGGATTCTGGAAATGAGACTAAGGAAAAAGTAGAGGATCAGATTGAAGAACACTAGAGTGGATTTAGACTAGGAAGAAGTGTGCAAGATCACATATTTACAATTAGACAAATAATTTTCAAAAATTCTTGAGGAGAAACATTGACTTACACCTGTGTTTTTATTAACTTAGAAAAGGCATTTGACACTGTGAAAAGGGGCGAACTATGGCATTCCTAAAAGAACACAACGCAGAGCAAAATTTAATTGAAGCCATTACATTTTTTACAATAAACCAACATGTGCAGTGAGTAGCTGGACATGTATCTGAAGAGAAGTTGATGTAGATATAGGAGTAAGACAGTGTTGTATCCTATGTCCTCTTTTTGTTTATCACATTTATGGATTCAGTCGGAAAGGCATCCTCAAAAATGAAGAAAATGAATGTAGGTATATGGGAGCTCAAACCAGTAATTATATCAATACTTTCATTTGCTGATGATTAAATTCTGTTTTGAAAATAAGAAAGGAGATCCGAGTCAAATATCAACATAATGAATACTGAATTAAATAAGAGGAATGAGAGTAAATGCAGAGAACACCAAAACAATGCTAGTAACTAGGGAAGCTGAAACACAAAATCTTAAATTAGACAGGGAGAATTTAGAACAAGTTCAAAGCTACAATTACTTAGGAGTAATGATTAACTCAGAATGAAAACTAAGAAATCAGCCAGAGAATCCAAAAAGGCAAGTGCAATATACAACCGTCTAGGAAAGGCATTTGTAGGTAAAGAAAAAGTGTCAACAAAAACCAAAATGGCAGTATACAACACAATTTATTGTCCTACTCTCCTCCTATAGCAGTGAAACCTGGATCTTAGACAGTAGGGAATACAGTAGAGTGCAGGCAGCCGAAATGAAATATCTAAGAAGAGTAGTAAGGAAAACTAAGAGACAAAATCAGAAACACAAACATAAGAGATCAAACCAAAGCAGATAGCATAAAAGCTAAGATAGAAATGAATCAACTGAAATGGTTTGGGCATGTTAACCGAATGAATGACAATAACGTAGCTAAATCAGTATACCGTGTTAAAACTCAAGGTCAAAAGGCAGATCTCGGAGAAAGTGGGAAGAAGATTTAAAAGAGGCATTAACGCAAAGAAATTTAACTTTCACAGAAAGAAACAGAAAATGTCAGGACAGGGCAGCCTGGAGAAAGATCATTTCGGGCATCTAAATCTAAACCCATACACCGGAAGGTAGAATGGGAGCTGATAAAGAAAGAAAAGAAAAGGCACTGTCCTACGGAGCAGTGTAAAGTGTCAGGTGAACAGGCTCTGCCCTGTAGGTCCCCATGAATCATTCCCCAAGTGAATAAGTGAATGCACGGTGTCCTAGATTTGTTTACGCGTTACACAATAATACTGCATCGTTCACGTCAAGTGTCGAGGCACGTACTGCACCAATTACCAATAGTCAATAGTGTCTAGTGCCAAGGCACTCCTAAGCTCCTAGTTCTACCTTGGTATCTCCGCTTCTAGCATTATTAGCATACACCCTCGGAGAAATCTTCGTGTGTTTATGTCCCGGTTTATACACAAAATCAAACACATACTCTGTGTGTGTGTGTGTTTGTGTGTATGTGCAGTATGTGTGTGTGCATGTCTACTGTAGCTCGTGGGAACTGGAAAATGCTACTTGACATTTAAAAATTATAAACTGTAAAAACATTATCGACTTAAGCTTCATTTGTTCATGAACGCCTTATTAATTTAGGGACGCTCAATCCAAAACTAACGAGAGAGAGAGAAAAAAAACAATAAGTTAGTGCCGTCCGCGCAGGTACTGAAAGGTGTCGCGCTTTGCATTCAAATTTCCGTAGAGAATTATAGACTGTCAACTGTCAGTGTCATAAGACTTTACGCTCAATGCAACAGGAGTCACCCATGTTGTCCAAGTAAGAAAATAAAGTAAATGTTCTTGCCCGAGGAAAAAACGCAAAATGCCTGAAGTCGGGCTCCGAACCCAGTGCCTCTGGGTCACAGTGCAATATATATTTAACCACTAGCCCCACTAATGTCATACCACACGTTAGGGTTAAATAAAACTCCAAATTTGAGTTCACCCGATAAAGCCTTCTGACGTCACCATTCCCTAACAACAACCGCGGGCCACTGGCCATATAATAGTTTAGACGGCTGCTGAGATAGACAGAAATAAATCTCGATCTATCGGCCAGAAGAATAATTTATTGACTGCACGACATCGTTAGTAGAAACTCTTTTACAGAAAATGAAACGATGATGGATAGAAATATTCACGGCAAATAAGACGCGTCTTGCTTCGCGAAAAGTGGTGAAAAGCACCCATAATTACGTACGCACATACGGGCATGTATATCAATAGGTAGCCTATGTGCAACAATAACAGGCTAGAAGTGTGTATTTTGTTATTGATTTTTTCTCAATATTGCTATAAAAAAATGTTTAAACTCTTACTATTAATTTACTTAATTTTATCTATTTTTATGTCTTTTCATCAGGGTCCCAGATTG
>JAXRKP010002790.1:0-2500 GCA_037039925.1 Doris montereyensis
CGTCTGCAGAATGGAAAATAAGAACACTATGGAATGCCATACGTCCATATGTATATGAATGACAAAAGGAACACTAAGGAATGCCATACGTCCATATGTATATGAATGACAAAAAGGAACACTAAGGAATGCCATACGTCCATATGTATATGAATGACACACACCTGACACAATAGTAACAACAAACATCAACATTTTCTGAACAAGAGACGTCTTCCATACACAATTACAGATATCGACGTCAACAATGCGATTGGCGGTAAAACGTACAAATAGACAAACTTTTCCAGCGCCAAATGAGGAAAAACAGAGAACCCCCTCTCAATCCCTCCCCCAAAAACCCAAAAGAAAAATAAATAAACAAAACAACAACAACCCCTTTAACAAACAAAAACAACAGACAAAGAAAAACCCAAAAACAAAACCAACAAATAGATATATGTGATTGAATAAACAACAAATAGATATATGTGATTGAATAAACAACAAATAGATATATGTGATTGAATAAACAACAAATAGATATATGTACTTGAATAAACAACAACGACGAAACAACCCACAAGACAAAAAGACTCAATATGGTAAAAAACTGCACACAAAACATTTTGCAAGCAGTTTTACAGGAATTAAACAGAACAGAAACTGATCTTACCTGCTGATTCTCTTTATCCTCGTTATCACAGTTATTGACATGTATTACATCCTGGTCGTTAGCTCCACTTTACCACCGGAAAGAGTCTCATCTCCACGAACAGACACCAGGGTTTCAGGTTTGAACCCCGTCATTGTTTCCGTTTTCAAGGGGTGACGAATCCGGAAGAGCATTTTATAGATAATTCGTTTTCATTCAATTCCACAACGTGGCTAGCAGAACGCGTCAAACCGGATGAAATAGCGTCTGCCTTCATTGTCATTTTACTCACGACTCATACACAAAACAAGTGTTGACTAGATGTCTACAAAACAGCGATACAACTGTGTGTGGGTGAATGTGTAAGTCTGCTTCTTGTAGGTACGTGTGTGTGCGTATGTGTGTGGTTGGCGCACGTTTTAATTTTGATTTAATTTTAAATAAATTATATGAGAAAGTTCTAGTGTTTAGTCACAGTGTCTAGTAAGCGATAGAAAAGGCTTTAGTTGGGTATTATACAACAGATGCATATTAAGCAATCCCAAACAATAAGAACAAACCAACTAAGATTCACTGTCTACGTGTTTAGATGTTGTCTTGCTTGCGAATAATGAATTCATGAATTTCCTACAAGCTGCAAATCTCTGCAATGTTCCAACGAATCTACACACAAAGTGCAATTGTGAAGAAATCACATTGACGTGTTGTCATCAAGTCAATGCTGAGTCCCGTGTGTCAAAACGGCAAGGCGAAAGGTCACTTCCGTCGGTTCCACAGGAATTCACATCCTTGTTTTCACTTTGAGGGAAAAAACAAAAAAGATGAAAAGCCAATGAGATCGACATAAATTCATCATAAAACACTGGGCAAAACATTACAATTGATCACTTAAATTTTAAATCGTTCTCATCAAGAAGAATTTTCATTGAAATCATGAACAGCAACTAAAGGAGCATTTGGGATATGTGTACTCATAGTAAGGCTAATATGTGCTGTATTCGTACATAAGGATAAATCCAGAAAAGTAATCCAAGATTTAATGAGAAAAAATGAGCACCAGTCTTTCCAGTGCTTCGGTCTGTAACACATACATGTGTGTCAAATGAAAGGCTTTAAGGCAGAACGTCACGTGGGTGACGTGGGTACTTATGACAGCTTTTGCCTTACCTACACACTAGGATCACCGATATGGTGGACGTGGATGAAGGAGAAAGAAATAATCGAGTGAACAAATTAAGCTCTATTTTTTAATATATTTTCAGACCTGTCTTGTAATCAAAGTTCATCGGAGCACGATAGATTATCAACAAATAGAATGCTACCTTACACACACACACACACACACACACATACACACACACACACACACACACATACACATACACACACACACATACACACACACACACACACATACACACATACACACACACACACACACACACACACACACACACACACACACGTGCGCGCGCATTAAATTCAATGGGTAGCCCACCTCCTATTTCTCTCCTCCCCTGGTTTTGAAACACGCGTACACTTATCCACGCTCACACTCACACCGACAATTAAGATCAATCGAAAGCAATGCTATTGTTTTTTTGTATCATAGAAATAACAGTAACCATCCCAGAGCAAATCGTTCACAGTCAAGACCGCGACATGCCAGGAAAGAAATCAATGCCAACGAAGGACATTGGAATTTGAGTTAGAGGCAGAGAAAGCCAAACACACAATGACACACATAAACGAAAACACACATACATACATACACACACACGTATACACACAGCTTTAACTTCGGATGCTGTGAAGGTTGACCGTACCACATCTCCAGCACCATCAACCATGCACTATGGCTAATTC
>JAXRKP010002790.1:7500-22500 GCA_037039925.1 Doris montereyensis
ACCCACATCCACAGCTAAAGCAATCTCGGAGCTTTTGGTAGCAACTTTTTAAAATTTTGCTCGGACAGCAAGGGATCTTGGACGTGAACAGCAAGGGATCTTGGACGTGACCTTTTTTTAGTGTTGGGGTTTCCTACACACGTTACCTTATCGACGGTTTCCGATGGGACTAGGTGTTGATCCACCTATCTGGACCAGTGAGGGGGGTAGATTTTACTCGAAAAACTCGAGACAATCTTTCAACTGTTAGCTGGGCTTGAACCCACGATCTTTGTGTTGAGATACCGACACATTGCCTCTGGACTACAGAATCCCCATTTCACAGTACAGCAACAATGGCAGGTCGCGGAAGTCTATAGACTTTGTTGTTCCCAAGTGGGTTGAGTGAGTTTTCTGAGGGTTCAAAATGTTGAATTGCTCCTTTAAAAATACAAACTGTTTTTTTTCCAAATCACGGAGATCTTAATATATCTTTTTGAAGATAAATGTTTCATCCTTTCATATTTGAAAAGACATACAGCAAGCGGTCAATTTAGCTCTGTCCTCAAACCTGTCCTCATTACCTTTTGGCGCTTTTATTTATTTAGGATTGAACTGCGAGAGGGAGAGAGAGAGAGAGAGAGAGAGAGAGAGAGAGAGAGAGAGAGAGAGAGAGAGAGAGAGAGAGAGAGAGAGAGAGAGAGAGAGAGAGAGAGAGAGAGAGAGAGAGAGAGAGAGAGAGAGAGAGATAGAGAGATAGAGAGAGGGAGAGAGAGAGAGAGAGAGAGAGCGAAAGAGAGAGAGAGAGAGAGAGAGAGAGAGAGAGAGAGAGAGAGAGAGAGAGAGAGAGAGAGAGAGAGAGAGAGAGAGAGAGAGAGAGAGAGAGAGAGAGAGAGAGAGAGAGAGAGAGAGAGAGAGAGAGAGAGAGAGAGAGAGAGAGAGAGAGAAAGAAAGAGAGAGAGAGAGAGAGAGAAAGTCAGAGAGAGCACATTATATCTAACACCAATAGGATGATGACATTACAAGCTATCATTGATTCACGACATAATTTATGAGCAACCTACTTATTATAGGACGAAATGTTATTGAATGCCCAGTGGGACAATGTCATGTACGTTCTTTCTTTCCTCCAAAAATGCCTCCACTTTGCTAGGATGTCTCAAAATCAAATGTGTTTACACATTCAACAGTGTGTCAATGGAACTACTGTTTACTTCAAGTATTGTCGACAGAATGACGTCTTCATGACAACATTGTATTGCTTCAAAAGGACGGCGCATGCGATGCTCTCCACCAGGTGAAAAAGGAAGTCACAATTAGTTGTTAATCATTGCTTTTCATACTTTCAAAATCGATCGTCTTCTCTGGGAAGAATGCCACAAATTAAATGCTGCAGAATTTGCAATTTTATTTTGAAACGAGTTGAAGAACTCACAATCAAGGTATTCTTAGGTTTCGAAATAAGAATATTGGATGCTTTTCATTTTGCTGAGTGGGTCATTAGTGTTAATTGCTTTAGCCCCCCACACCTCTCTCTATCTTTTAAAAACCATGTTTGATCTTGATGGAATTCCCTTTGCTAGCCATTAGTGGTAAAGACATAGCATGATGGGGAGGACCCGTATCCATCCGGGTACGTTGGAGTATAGGGGGCGTACGTGTCGCTGCAACTGTTACCAGGCATGCAAGCCAGGGGGATGAATAATGGATGTCTAAATAGACCAAGCTGCTGCCGATGGCACTAGAGTTAACGGGATCTGAGGGTAGCCGTGTCAAATGATGGAATGTGGTTTGACAGTTGGTTGGAGCAATCTGAGCCTATTCATCTACTCACCTGTCACACCCCATTCTTTTAGAGATCAACAAACACAATGGCAACACAAACATAAACAACTAAAAACAACAACAACAACAACAACAACTACAACCAACAAGCAAATAACGATAATAATGTGATCCAATTAAACTGACAGACTTCCCGTGAAAGCAAAATAATGTTGCCAGTAAGGCAAGACTACAACAGTAAATGCTTTATCACCTACAGATTTCCCGTGAAAGCAAAATAATGTTGCCAGTAAGGCAAGACTACAACAGTAAATGCTTTATCACCTACAGATTTCCCGTGTAAGCAAAAATAATGTTGCCAGTAAGGCAAGACTACAACAGTAAATGCTTTATCACCTACAGATTTCCCGTGAAAGAAAAATAATGTTGCCAGTAAGGCAAGACTACAACAGTAAATGCTTTATCACCTACACGTCTGGTTACGTTCGTTTCAAGAAGAAAACACCTCAATCTACAATGTACAATGTTTTAGTTTCTCTTTGTTTGAGGAAAGGGAATATAAGCTACGGCCGGCAGTTCAACAAAATGTCCTTTTTTAATCCTCTCTTGGTATTCATTAAGGCACACGGGACATCTCTGATATTCAGTATTATCGAGTTGTTGTTTATTGAGAACAAATCCTTACGTGATTAAAGAAAGAATTCCAACTGTTCGTGGAGATTTTAAGAGCATACAATCACCTCCTTTCTATCGAGTATCAATGCTACTAGGTATAGATATCCAACAGAGAAAGGAAGATAAATTCAGTCTCGATATTCTTTAATAGATTTGTTACAAAACCTGACAGAGTGGATGGATACATGTTTTTTCGTCGATAAGATAGATTTATATTGTATTTTTACATTGACTTCATATTCAAATTGTATGGTTCAATTTATCATGAGCCTTGAAGACACATCAATCACATTCCTTTTTTTTGTGTGTAGTCATTATTATAAACGTGAGTTAAAAAAATATCACGGCACAAAAAACAAACATAAACCGCAAAAGCAACAACAGTAAGCAAACGCCAGAAACCAAAAGACCCTAATAAATTACGACCAAACAGACAAAGTCAATGTAAAAGACGTGTTTAGCAGAACAAGATCAACTTGAGAAAGCTATGTACTACCAGTCGTTGGTGTGACACAACCTTTACAGCTCAGTTTGTCTGGCATCCACTCACTAAGGTGGAGTGACACAACCTTTACAGCTCAGTTTGTCTGACATCCACTCTCACTAAGGTGGTGTGACACAACCTTTACAGCTCAGTTTGTCTGGCATCCACTAAGGTGGTGTGACACAACCTTAAGGTGGTGTGACACAACCTTTACAGCTCAGTTTGTCTGGCATCCACTCTCACTAAGGTGGTGTGACACAACCTTTACAGCTCAGTTTGTCTGGCATCCACTCACTAAGGTGGTGTGACACAACCTTTACAGCTCAGTTTGTCTGGCATCCACTCTCACTAAGGTGGTGTGACACAACCTTTACAGCTCAGTTTGTCTGGCATCCACTCTCAACCTTTACAGCTCAGTTTGTCTGTGTGACACAACCTTTACAGCTCAGTTTGTCTGGCATCCACTCTCACTAAGGTGGTGTGACACAACCTTTACAGCTTAGTTTGTCTGGCATCCACTCTCACTAAGGTGGAGTGACACAACCTTTACAGCTCAGTTTGTCTGACATCCACTCACTAAGGTGGAGTAACACAACCTTTACAGCTCAGTTTGTCTGGCATCCACTCACTAAGATGGAATGACACAACCTTTACAGCTCAGTTTGTCTGGCATCCACTCACTAAGATGGAATGACACAACCTTTACAGCTCAGTTTGTCTGGCATCCACTCTCACTACGATGGAGTGACACAACCTTTACAGCTCAGTTTGTCTGGCATCCACTCTCACTAAGATGGAATGACACAACCTTTACAGCTCAGTTTGTCTGGCATCCACTCTCACTAAGATGGAGTAACACAACCTTTACAGCTCAGTTTGTCTGACATCCACTCTCACTAAGATGGAGTGACACAACCTTTACAGCTCAGTTTGTCTGACATCCACTCACTAAGATGGAGTAACACAACCTTTACAGCTCAGTTTGTCTGGCATCCACTCACTAAGGTGGTGTGACACAACCTTTACAGTTCAGTTTGTCTGGCATCCACTCTCAACCTTTAAGTTCATGGCATCCACTCACTAAGGTGATGTGACACAAACCTTTACAGTTCAGTTTGTCTGGCATCCACTCACTAAGGTGATGTGACACAACCTTTACAGCTCAGTTTGTCTGTTTGTTCAAGCATCCACTCTCACTAAGATGTGACACAACCTTTACAGCTCAGTTTGTCTGGCATCCACTCTCACTAAGGTGGAGTGACACAACCTTTACAGCTCAGTTTGTCTGGCATCCACTCTCACTAAGATGGAGTGACACAACCTTTACAGCTCAGTTTGTCTGGCATCCACTCTCACTAAGGTGGATGTGACACAACCTTTACAACTCAGTTTGTCTGGCATCCACTCTCACTAAGATGGACACAACCTTACAGTTCAGTTTGTGACACAACCTTTACAACTCAGTTTGTCTGGCATCCATTCTAACTAAGATGGAGTGACACAACCTTTACAGCTCAGTTTGTCTGGCATCCACTCACTAAGATGGAGTGACACAACCTTTACAGTTCAGTTTGTCTGGCATCCACTCTCACTAAGGTGATGTGACACAACCTTTACAGTTCAGTTTGTCTGGCATCCACTCTCACTAAGGTGATGTGACACAACCTTTACAGTTCAGTTTGTCTGGCATCCACTCACTAAGGTGGTGTGACACAACCTTTACAGCTCAGTTTGTCTGCATCCACTCTCACTAAGGTGGTGTGACACAACCTTTACAGTTCAGTTTGTCTGGCATACACTCTCACTAAGGTGGTGTGTCACAACCTTTACAGCTCAGTTTGTCTGGCATCCACTCTCACTAAGGTGGTGTGACACAACCTTTACTGTTCAGTTTGTCTGGCATCCACTCACTAGGGTGTTTGTGATTAAGATGGAGTGACACAACCTTTACAACTCAGTTTGTCTGACATCCACTCTCACTAAGATGGAGTGACACAACCTTTACAACTCAGTTTGTCTAAGATGGAGTGACACAACCTTTACAGTTCACTCATCCACTAAGGTGGAGTGACACAACCTTTACAGTTCAGTTTGTCTGGCATCCACTCACTAAGGTGGAGTGACACAACCTTTACAGTTCAGTTTGTCTGGCATCCACTCACTAAGGTGGAGTGACACAACCTTTACAGTTCAGTTTGTCTGGTCTGGACACAATACAGTTCAGTTTGTCTGGCATCCACTCTCACTAAGATGGAGTGACACAACCTTTACAGTTCAGTTTGTCTGGCATCCACTCTCACTAAGGTGGTGTGACACAACCTTTACAGTTCAGTTTGTCTGGCATCCACTCACTAAGGTGGTGTGACACAACCTTTACAGTTCAGTTTGTCTGGCATCCTCTCACTAAGGTGGTGTGACACAACCTTTACAGTTCAGTTTGTCTGGCATCCACTCACTAATGTGGTGTCACACAACCTTTACAGCTCAGTTTGTCTGGCATCCACTCACTAAGGTGGTGTGACACAACCTTACAGCTCAGTTTGTGGTGTGACACAACCTTTACAGTTCAGTTTGTCTGGCATCCACTCTCACTAAGGTGGTGTGACACAACCTTTACAGCTCAGTTTGTCTGGCATCCACTCTCACTGTGACACAACCTTTACAGTTCAGTTTGGCATCCCACTCACTAAGGTGGTGTGACACAACCTTTACAGCTCAGTTTGTCTGGCATCCACTCTCACTAAGATGGAGTGACACAACCTTTACAACTCAGTTTGTCTGGCATCCACTCACTAAGATGGAGTGACACAACCTTTACAGTTCAGTTTGTCTGGCATCCACTCACTAAGATGGAGTGACACAACCTTTACAGCTCAGTTTGTCTGGCATCCACTCTCATATTACTTGTAGTGTCTTCTGGTGAAACGAAGATTCAACTTATGACCTCATGGCCTGCCTCAACTCCGACGCCAGAACACTGATGCCACTTTGCATTCCATACCTTGTCCACATTCACCAAGTTTGCTGTCCACACGATCAGATGAACATAAGGGTGGATTTACAGATATTCCCGCAGAGGTGCAGGATCATCGATTTTACATCATTTATCTCCACCAGGCCTTTTCATTTAAAGTCTTCCCTGGATATAAACCAGTACAGCTGTCTGTTATACTAACACCCTGACTAGAACTTTCTCTGCGTTTAGTTAGGTACGCATTCACCTGAGTCAAATGGGGAACACAAAATGCGTGAAACAGTTTACCTATGTGTATCAAAGTTTGGAAAAAAGCACCAGGTAGGGCCAGTCAGTAGTTTGAACCCAGTATCATTGAGATTACAAACCCACTATACTACTGATTACACCACAAAGTTTCATATTTCGTACGAACACTTTTTCATGGAAAACTTACTTCGTTTCGATGGCTGACATTCTTTTTGAAACAACGATAACCTACATTATAGCCATGTTGTTAGGTCTCATCTGAATTCTTTGATAGATTAAAATATCTTACCCATTTAGATTGGGAAGGACACTGACAGCTGTATCGGCACATGTGTTCTCATGTTTGTACAATGAACCCACTGTATAAATGTTCACTTGGTTATCAAGGCATTGCGGTTTCTATTACAAAAGAAAATCAATATCATCACTTGTGAGTGTGTGATGATTCCAAACAATCCTCTTTCTCTTGAATTTACAGAAAGTTATAAGAAGAACAAATTCATTGACGTACAGCACCTTGGCCAAACAAAATAAGCGAAAGGGGAAAGTTTGCAAGGTCATTGAGGGTTGTATAATTATCATTATTAAAAAAAAACAATCGACAACCTCATAGCAGAGCTGGCTTAAAAAATATAAAAAACAAATAGACGGCAAATGTACAGCATTTGTAGGTGATACTACTCAGACAAACGCACAGAATAGAAGACACATTTTAAATGACCAATCTGTATATATATATATATATATATATATATATATATATATATATATATATATATATATATATATATATATATATATATATACATATATATATATATATATATATATATATATATATATATATATATATATATATATATATATATATATATATATATAGACTTTCATGTATTTTCTTATATTATGTCTGAAAAGAATTTGATACATCTGTAATATACATGTATCATATGAACTATATTAGATGATGATATGAGCAAACATATTCTACTGAGTCATTACAGTGAAACGTTGATGTTTTTTCTGTTTTGTTGTCTTTTTTACACAAAGAAAACAAAAATAAGAGGAATGAAAGGCCGATGTTAAAACAGTCATAAGTCTTGGAAGGATTAGTATTTGTTAGACTGGTTAATTAACTTACGTGCAACGACTCTGTCTAGGCCTGACGTCACACAGACACACTTCTATTGGCATTATACAATAACCCACAGTAAACACTTTGAAACGAACTTACTCAATCTGTTTTTCTGATGATGGAAACGTCTAAACACAAACACATCGATTGAACTAAGTTCTGTCAACCTAGCGTAAATAGGATTTTTGTACGACAATTACACAATCACTGCACACTCTTTTGTCCACAGCAGCTGGCGTGAATGAATGTGGAGGAAATGCGCTATCGACTAGCGCAGTAACGTACTGGATCTCGTTGGCTTAATTAACATCGCGCGTAGTATTGTCACGCTGTCAACAGCCTCATTCGTAGTGTCCAATCTTAACGCCGTGCGCGCATTTGGCAAACGCCACAATAACAAAGAACAAGAAACAATTCGTTGGTTATTACGAGTGGCGATAGAGATGGTGTTATCATCAAGACCAATCAATGTTGCCGTACACTTGATGGAGGTGGCCTAAGTTTTTTTACGCCACGCGCTGGCTCTACTTATTCCAAAAGCAGTAGTGTAGTGGTGGTGGTGGCGGTGTTGGTGGTGGCCGGACAATGTGACGGCCCGTCTCAGGACAACTCACCTTCGTCTGTCGGTCGTCGCCCCGTTACCAGACAACGGGTTGTCAGAGCTGAAAGCACGCCACGCTTCAACTCCAAGCCGTCCCCTACCTCCCCTCCCTCCCTCCCTCCCAGTCACTCTATACTCTATACCTTTTGTCTGGCCCCACCCACACCCCCTCTATTCCCCTTATCCAACCTTCACCCTATGGCGTACACTAATTCCTCTATCTCCCCTTCAGCCCCGCATACGTTATAATTCCGATCTCATCACCGGAAGTGATCCGTGAAGTAGTCGTGTCGCGAGGGCGAAGCATTTTGTGCGCTCTTTCTGAAGCCTCTTACCTTTAGGTAAAAATCTCTCAACGCTCTCTATGTTCGTCAAAAGCCTGGTGGAAACAATGCGGAGACGGTCATTGAGAAGCGATGACCAAACCGGCTCGCAACAATCATGGGGTCGTGGTCATAAACTAGCCGTTGTAGTCAGGCATTAAATCTTCAACGTTCTGTTTTGCCTAACGACAGTGAGTGTTCCCCGGGAATTGAGCGTCCTAGATCTATGTGGCGTTCTTTTCTATTCTGCCTGTGTATTTATTGGGGCTGATAGTCCATGACAATAGCTGTTTCTACAAATGAATGTGTACGTTACAGCAACTCCTGAAATAACTCCAGGTTAACATTTTACACACGCTCGCCTGCAGCAGACAAATCAAAAGTTTCAGAGGAGTGTAATTGTAAACTGTCATGCCAACACCTCCCCCAAAATCCCCACCCCAAATCTTTTCTCCCGTCACTTCGTTCAGTTATCTCAAGGAAGGTGAAATATCAACAGCAGCAAGATAAACAGTAGTAGTAGTAGTAGTAGTAGTAGTAGTAGTAGTAGTAGTAGTAGTAGTAGTAGCAGTAGTAGTAGTAGTAGTAGTAGTAGTAGTAGTAGTATTAGCAGCAGTAGTAGTATCAGTAGTAATCAGTAGTAACAGGAGTAGTACATGAAGTATTACGAGGAGTATAAGTAGACATAGTTTTAGCCGCAGTAGTAGTAGTAGTAGTAGTAATATTAGTAGTAGTAGTAGAAGTAGTAGTAATAGTAGTAGTAGTAATAGTTGTAGTAGTTATATTAGTAGTAGTAGTAGTAGTAGTAGTAGTAGTAGTAGTAGTAGTAGTAGTAGTAGTAGTAGTAGTAGTAGTAGTAGTAGTAGTAGTAGTAGTAGTAGTAGTAAGCATCAGCAGAAATAGTTCAAGGTTGTTTAAATAATACTAGGTTTAGATCTAGAAAAATTGTAATCTAGGGCAGTGGGGGAACGAACTGTCAGTGAATATGACTGCTAGTCATGACCTTGCCAATCAAACTTTTTTTTAGGGAGCGTAGTTAGCTCGGTTGGTAGCACGTTTTCTTTTCATGGCGAGGCGATGGGTGCCGACGCTGAGGTCGCGGGTTCGATCTCCATGGTGGCCAGGATTTTTTCTGTCTATTCCTTGTATTTGTCTCGGCTTTGTTCCTATGGGGCTTTCATATTATCTTATTACCTTTCCTTCACTAGTAGTAGTAGTAGTAGTAGTAGTAGTAGTAGTAGTAGCAGTAGTAGTAGTAGTAGTAGTAGCAGTAGTAATAGTAGTAATAGTAGTAGTAATAGTAGTAGTAGTAGTAGTAGTAGTAGTAGTAGTAGTAGTAGTAGTAGTAGTAGTAATAGTAGTAGTAGTAGTAGAAGTAGTTTATAAAAATTGATTTGATTTACCGATTTACAAATACCTGAGTAGGCAACAATGTTGAAACATCAGGAGGAATAATAGGTAAAGAAGGAGAAACAACAACTTCTCCACATGGGGAAAGACTAATAGATTTTTGCCTAAAGAATAACATGAAAATAGCCAACACATTTTTCCTCATAAATGTTACACAAGAGAAAAGGAAGACAGATGTGAAAAGTCAATCATAGACTACATAATAGTTAGCCGCTGCCTTTTTTGCAGTACAATGAATGCAAGAGTAAACAGAGCTGAAATATTTTGTGATCATCACCTAGTGATTGCCAAAATGATATTACTGACTGAAGAACAAACAGGACAGGAAAGAGAAGAAAGCTACTAAAGTTAAAATAGAGGAACTAAATAAACCAATAGTAAAACAGATATACCAATTCAAGATAAAAAGATTTATTAGTGCAAGGCAGATGGATCTGAAGGATAGCACAATAGAAGAAAAGTGTCAAATATATAAAGAAACACTCCTCAGTTGTACTGAAGAGGTCTGTGGTAGGAAACAAATTAAAGGAGATAGGAAAAGAACAGCATGGTGGAATGAGAATGTCAAGACTTAGATCAAAGAAAAGAAGGATGCCTGGAAGAAATACTTGCAAGCAAAAAGGCTAGAGGATAGGATAGATTACGTGAGTAAAAGAGCTATCACCAAAGAGGAAGTTAGGAAAGCAAAACAGGAACAGTGGGAAGAGTTTGGAAAAACACTTCAAGAAAGCCATCAAGGAAATCAAAAGCTGTTCTGGGAAACAATGAATAGCACGAGAAAGACCAAAGCGTGCCCAATACTACAAATTAAGAATGCCAAAGGAGAAATAATTAAAGGAGACAGCGAAATCATGGAAACGTGGAGAAAATATTTTCAACAATCACATGATCCCTCCAGAACATATGAAACAAGGAGTACATATCAATTAGTACGAGTAACAAGTAACCCAGATGAGACAGCTGAAGATGTAGATATATCAATGGAAGAACTCCAAATAGCCATAAGAAAAGTGAAATTAGGAAAGGCCCCAGGAGCGGATCAAGTTTATCCAGAAAAGATTAAAAACCAAGGAGAGAGGCAGACAAACTACTACATGCAATATGTGAACAAGCATGGAAGTCCAAACAGGTGTCAGGCGACTGGAAGAAGGAACGGCAGTACCAATACGCAAGAAAGAATCAACTATGGAATTCTCAAGCTATAGAGGGATATCAGAGTGGATTTAGACCAGGAATAAGTGTGTAAGACCATATATTTACAATTAGATAAATAATAGAAGAGCTATGTTTTATTGACTTAGAAAAGGCATTTGACTCCACGAGGAAGGACGAACTATGGCGTTCCTTAAAAAAACACAATTTAGAGCAACATGTACAGTGAGTAGAGGGAAATGTATCTGCAGAATTTGGTGTAGATATAGGAGTAAGACAGGGTTGCATCCTAAGTCCTCTTTTGTTCCTCACATTTATGGATTCAGTCACAAAGGCATCCTCAAAAATGAAGAAGTTGAATGTAGGTATGTGGAAGCTCAAACCAGTAACATAGCAATTCTTTCATTTGCTGATGATTTAGCTCTGTTTGGAACAACAGAAAGGGACCTTGAGTCGAATATCAACATTATGAACAATGAACTAAATAAAAGAGGAATGAGAGTAAATGCAAAGAAAACCAAAACAATGCTAGTAACTAAGGAAGCTAAAACACAAAGTCTTAAATTGGGCAGGGAGAATTTAAAACAAGTTCAAAGCTACACTTACCTATGAGTAATGATTAACTCAGAGAGAGGGAAAACTAAGAGAAGAAATCAGCCAGAGAATCCAAAAAGCAAGTGCAATATAAACATCTAGGAAAGGCATTTATAGGTAAACAAGAATGGTCAACACAAACCAAAATGGCAGTATAGAATACAGTTTATTGTCCTGCTCTCCTCTGTGGCAGCGAAGCCTGGACATTAGAGAGAAGGGAATACAGTAGAGTGCAGGCAGCTGAAATCAAATACCTAAGAAGAGTAGTAGGAAACACTAAAAGAGACAAACTCAGAAACACAACAATAAGAGATCAAACCAAAGCAGATGGCATAAAAAAATAAGATAGAAACAAATCAATTGAGATGGTTTGGGCATGTAAACAGAATGAATGAAAATAGTATAGCTAAATCAGTAAACAGTGCTAAAACTCAAGCTAAAATGCCAAAAGGTACACCTCGCAGAAAGTGGAAAGAATATATAAAAGAGGCATTAAAGCAAAGAAATTTAACTTTTTTGGAAGGAAGCGGAAAATGCCAGGACAGGGCATCCTGGTGAAAGATCATCTTGGGCATCTGAACCCATACACCGGAAGGTAAAATGAGAGCTGATAAAGAAATAAATAAAGATTTGATTTACGCACATTCACAACTGAGGCGATCTCAGGGTTTGGTCATCATCATTTGTGGCGTTTGCTATTCAGCACGTTGTCGACCATCCCTCTCCATGTTGTTCTGTCTTCAGCGCTTCTTGTCAAATCCCAGTGGGTGGTGATATCGGACGTGTTTTGTCTTAACGCCGTTACGTATGTGGTGCGTTGTCTGCCACGAACTCTTGTCCTTTCTCTGAATCCAGATGTTGTTAGTTTTTCTAAGTCCATGTTTCGAATGCATATAATAGTGTGGAAAAGACATATGGCCGCGCTGTTTGTAATTTCGTGTCTGTTTTCAGTTATGAATTGGAGACAACAGCTTTAATATTGTGCAACTTTTGTTTTGCTATTGCTACCATTCACCTCATTTCGGTGGTGTCTTTCCATTCGTTTGTTATGAGTGCTCCGAGGTATTTAAACTTTGTTATTTGTTTTATAGTTTCTCCTCTACTTGTTTAATTGAAGGGCAGGTTGTCACCTTGTTTACAAGCTACCATGCATTCTGTCGTTTTCACGTTCAGTAGCAAACCTTTTGTCTCACTAAAGTTTACTAATTTGTCTAATATTTGTTGGACATCATCTGGCGTGTATGCCATCAACACAGAATCACCCTGCGTATGTTGGTCAGGTTAACGCCTCCAATGCTTCTACCTCTCATGTTTTCAATTTCATGGAAGATGATTTCGCTATATAAGTTGAATAGATCCGGTGAGAGAACACAGCCTTGTCTCACTCCTTTTTTTATGTTAAAATAAGCTGATGTTTCGTTATCCACTTTGACGCAACCTGTTTGGTGCCAGTACTGGTTTCTTACCAGTCTAAGGTCTTTATCATCTTTTCCCATTGACTAACATTTTGAAGAGAGTGTTGTATGGAGTCGAAGGCTTTGGCATAGTTGATGAAGCAAAGGTATAATGTTTTCTGTTTTTCAATTGATCTTTGCATGATCATTTTCAGCGTAAAATTCGCGTTGACTGTTCCTTTGTCCTTTACAAATCCAAAACCGTTCTTTGGCTATTTTCGGTGTTATTTTGCTTCGCATTCGTTTCATTATAATACAAAGTAAGATCTTTATTGCCTGACTCATGATACTAATGGTTCGATGTCGATCACTACCTATTGCTCCTGGCTTTTTTGGTAGAGTGATAAATGCAGATTTTCTAAGCTAGTTTGGTAAAACCCAACCCGTCATAGATGATATTTAATATCGTGATTAGAATATCTACACCAAGGTCTCCATCTAGTATTTCGATAGAAATACTATCTTGGCCAACCGCTTTTCCTTTTTTCATCTCCGTACAAGCAGCTGCTACCTCTTCTCTTATTATGTTTTGGCCGCTTATGTCTTCTGTATCTGAATTTATTTGGTTACTATCTCTCTTCTCATCTGAATACAGATTTTCTATATATTCAGCACATCGTTGTAGAATATCTTGGGTGTTCATTATGATGTTTCCCCGAGTCCCTTACACATTTTCCCTGTGTAGAGTTTCAATTTCCCGTCAAGTGTGTGATCGACTCGTGAAATTCTTTTGTGTTTTCATTCTTTTGTCTTTCAATGTGTTAGAATTCAATGTCTATTATTGTTCTTTGTCATTGATGCATTCTTTCTTTATGTGCTTGTCTGCTTGTTTGTATTCTTTTCCAACTTGCTTCGTCTATCCATCATTTCTAATATTTCCTGTGTCATCCATTTGTTTTTTGTTCCATTTTTTATGGGAATAGTATCCTGGATTGGCTCTGTTAGACATTTTGTTAAATCAGTCCAAGAATTCTCGATATTTTCTGTTACTCTGATTTTTTCTTTCACTTCTTCTTTGTATTGTTCTCTAATCCCATCGTATTTTCTCAAAAACTCAATTTGCATCTTTGGTTGTGACTTGTTTTGTTTAGGTGTTTTAGCTTTAATTTGAGAATGCATTTCTCTGGTCGGTGATTGCTATTTATATCAGCTCTGGCTATTCTTTTTGCTATTTTTACCAAATTCCTAAAGCGTTGTGGAACCAGTATGTAGTCAATTCGATTGTTACATATGTCTCCTGGGCTTTGCCATGTCCACCTCCTTCTGATGTGGTCTTTGAAACACGTATTTGTTACCATGTACCATTCTTTCATGCACCAGTCTATTAACATATCTCCTCTTTCGTTTTGTGTGTCCAAACCATATCAGCCGACGATGTTTTCAACTCTTTCACTACCTACTTTTGCGTTGAAGTCGCCCGTTATGATAGTGATTTCTTGTGACTTGCATTGTCTTTTGACCTCTCTAAGTCCTTGTAGAATAGTTCTATATTACTTTCGTCGCTTTTTTGTTGTAGGAACATATGATTGTATCGCATTCAAATCAAAGAGTTGTCCTTTTAGTTTCACTAATATAATTCTATCGGAAATTCCCCAAAAACCCAAAATAGATCGGCTTGTCTGGTTGTCAAACAATATTTCCACTCTTTCGTGTTTCGCTCCTCCTGATGAGATTATTTCATATCCATCAATCTTAAGTCTTCCGACATCTGTCCATCTCGTTTCTGCAACACCTAGTATTTGTATTTTAAATTTATTCATTTCTTGTATCAGATTTTCGAGTTTTCCTAGTTGGTATAATGTACGAACATTCCATGTGGCTAAAGTGAGTCTTTCTTTGTGACGTAGCGCTTTTTGTGTTGTATCTTGAGATTGCATTGACGTGTGTCTGTTTTGAGAGTGAATGGTGTCTTTGGAAGGGTTAAGTTTGACAGTAGTTTTCCGTTGCTTTCTTTCCTTGTTAAGGGTGGTGGGGGGGGGGGGGGTTTGTGTGTGTGTGTGGGGGGGGGTTCTGGGAATGCTATTTTGCGGAAAATGGGACAAATCTAGTCTATCATACTAGTGGATAGAGCAGTTCATTCCCGTCAAAATGATATCATAAAAGAAGCTCAGTATCGATTCTTTGCATTTATAGGAATTGTTTTTAGAAACGTTTCAGGCCTATCTTTCAACACGGCTATTATACA
>JAXRKP010002790.1:30000-35385 GCA_037039925.1 Doris montereyensis
AGTTCTCTTTCTTTTCCAATTTGCACAAGAACTTCCATGTTTGTTATTTTTGCTGTCCAAGGGATTTTCAATATTCCTCTATATATCCACATTTCAAATGCTTCTAAACGTTTACGACTTTGTGCATCTAAAATCCACGTTTCGGCATGCATATAATAGTGTGGGAAAGACATATGTCTTCGCTGTCTGTATTTTTCGTGTCTGTTTTCAGTTTGGAATTGAAGACAACAGCCTTTTTATTATGCAATGTTTATTTTGCTATTGCTATCCTTCGCCTGATTTCAGGCATGTGTATTGATACATAAACAGCCATACATTTCCTGATTGGCGATATAGATCTGCCCCTATCGGCTTTCAAATTAGAAAAGAAAAAAGTTCTGAAAAGAAAAGGAGTAGCAAATTTGGAAATGAAAAGCGATCAAGAGGAAAATTGAAAGAAAGAAAGTTTGAATGGATCTTTATATCCCAAAATCCCTTCCCAATAGATTTGGGGACTTGGTATTCCAGAGTCAAGGTGTCGGCCTCCCGTCTAAGAGGTAGGGGGTTCGACTTTGAGCCCCTTCAACGGTTGAAACATTATCTTGTGTTTTTAGAGCAAAATTTACCCTTGGTCTACGTAGGTGGATCACCACCTAGTCCCATCGGAGACGGGTGATTAAAAAAGGAGGTCCCGTGTACAGATTACGTTAAAGATAACCTGGCTGTTTTACAGGGCAGTACGGGCAAAATTAAAGATCCTACCGAAAACCCCGAGATCACCTTAGTTGTGGATGTGGGTAAATCAAATAAAAAATAAATAAATAGATAAATCCCAATAGAGTTCAAATGTGCTTTTATGCTTCTGCTTTCTTGAAAAGAACAAAACGTCTGGACACGTCTCACTACTGCTCACAAAGGGGTCACTAAGCGGATAGGTCTCACAATTGCTCACAAAGGGGTCACTAAGCGGACACGTCTCATTACTGCTCACAAAGGGGTCACCAAGTGGACACGTCTCACTACTGCTTCCAAAGGGGTCACTATGCGGACACGTCTCACCACTGCTTCCAAAGGGGTCACTATGCGGACACGTATCACCACTGCTTCCAAAGGGGTCACTGTGTGGACACGTCTCACCACTGCTCACAAAGGGGTCAGTAAGCCAAAAATTGTCTGAAAGTCTAAAAAGAAATACTCCGACAATATGACCAGCAAAATATAAAAAAGGTAAAAAGTAAAGTT
The DNA here is from genome assembly GCA_037039925.1 of Doris montereyensis. Lineage (NCBI taxonomy): Eukaryota > Metazoa > Mollusca > Gastropoda > Nudibranchia > Dorididae > Doris > Doris montereyensis. The sequence goes on from JAXRKP010002790.1 coordinate 31,222, forward strand.
CCTGCATGGCCGTTAAGGCTTAAAGAGCCGGAACGTATCCCGGTTTCTATAGCGTGAAGCGGAACAGGTGACAATACTCACCTCCTGGTCAGGACGCTAGTCTGACGCAGGTTTTTACTCCCAAGCTAGTGTTTGTACTTATTTGCACCTGGGTAGAGTGGGGAAAATGTGTGTTAAGTGTCTTTCCCAAGGAACACAACGTCGGACCTGGCAATGCTAGGATTCGAACTCGGGACCTCATGATCCCCCAGTCCGGCAGCCTAACCGCTCGGCCACCGACGCCACACTGTAAACTATAAGAGACGACTACGAAATCCTACATGCATCGTAAGAACAAAATTAATTTCCATTGCAGGAGTGGACTTCAGACATTGGTGGAAAAGGATATGGTTTTCAGACAAGCAAGACAAAATAAGATAACAGAAGCGAAATGAGAGAAAGGCAAGCGATAAAAAGGGAATCAGTTATGACCAATATGAGAAAGCCAAGTCTACATCTGTTTTCATATGAACTAGATTGGTAAGAGTACACATGGACAAGTGATTGGCGACACACCACCCCCCCCTCACTCCCCCAACCAGCCCAGAACACCAGCAGAGCGGGGATGTGGGATAAGAGATTAATGAGATCAGGACTTGATGTAACTTCCACGTACACAATGTTCACAGCTGGAGTTAAAAATAATGACCTGAAGAGATTAATGAGATCAGGACTAGATGATGCAAAGAAGACGAAACTTCCACGTACACAATGTTCACAGCTGAAGTTAAAAAAATAATGACGTGAAGAGATTAATGAGATCAGGACTAGATGATGCAAAAGGAAGACGAAACTTCCACGTACACAATGTTCACACTGAAGTTAAAAATAATGACGTGAAGAGACTAGATGTAACTTCCACGTACACAATGTTCACAGCTGAAGTTAAAAATAATGACGAAGAGATTAATGAGATCAGGACTAGATGTAACTTCCACGTACACAATGTTCACAGCTGAAGTTAAAAATAAACTAGATGATGAACTAGATGATGCAAAAGGAAGACGAAACTTCCACGTACACAATGTTCACAAATGGAGTTAAATATAATGACGTGAAGAGATTAATGAGATCAGGACTAGATGTAACTTCCACGTACACAATGTTCACAGCTGAAGTTAAAAATAATGACGTGAAGAGATTAATGAGATCAGACTAGATGATGCAAAAGGAAGACGAAATGTCCACGTACACAATGTTCACAGCTGAAGTTAAAATAATGACGTGAAGTATCAGAGGAGCACATGATACAAACGAAAAATATCAACAATGTGTTTTAAAAAAGGAAGAAGAAAAAGAATACCATTGCTGTAAAATAATGTATTGGTTACTGGAGGATTTTGGTACAAGGAAAGGAATTGGGAGGGAACATTCAATGCTAGACGTGCACAATACACAGTGTAGGAATCTTGAAGACTCTTCAGCAAAAAAAAAAGAAAGAAAAGAAATACCCCATAATATACTCTGTAAATTTTTTCTTGCATCTGAAAAGAAACAGGGAAAAAATAGTTTTATTTGTAGATGTGCAACAAATTATAGCAGCAAGAAATGTATATGGTCCGTGTGTAGCAATTACAAGGCAAACATGTTAATTGTCATAAAAGATTAATTGAATCACAAGTATGATGGAAAAAGGAATATATTCATGTGAGGGGATTTCAACTGTCTTGGACTGCAAGATGGACATCACAGTCGGTCCCCGTCATGCTACAGCTTTGAATGCGTATATTCTGTTAAGCCGTCATACTACAGTTTTGAATGCGTATATTCTGTTAAGCCGTCATACTACAGTTTTGAATGCGTATATTCTGTTAAGCCGTCATACTACAGTTTTGAATGCGTATATTCTGTCAAGCCGTCATACTACAGTTTTGAATGCGTATATTCTGTTAAGCCGTCATGCTACAGTTTTGAATGCGTATATTCTGTTAAGCCGTCATGCTACAGCTTTGAATGCGTATATTCTGTTAAGCCGTCATACTACAGTTTTGAATGCGTATATTCTGTTAAGCCGTCATACTACAATTTTGAATGCGTATATTCTGTTAAGCCGTCATACTACAGTTTTGAATGCGTATATTCTGTTAAGCCGTCATACTACAGTTTTGAATGCGTATATTCTGTTAAGCCGTCATGCTACAGGAAATGTTAAACTTACCAGTTATAGGAAATAGATGGACAGAGGTCGCCGCGTAATGTATTAAGCAAAATAATTCTCTAACCAAGAATGTCACTCTTCTCAGCATGAACGTAGGGTTCTTTGTTTGTTTCGCAAGAGCGTAATGCCCTTTGTTGAGTACATGGAAATAGAAAGTTGGGATTTTCTAATTACAGTGCCGATGACCGATTGCATAACCTGACTCCAGGGTCAAGGTGACCTTCTGCTATAATCTCAAAGTCGATTTTCTTAAAGATAGACATTGTGTGGAAATTGTTAAAACCCAATCCGTATAACCATAGAATTAGAAGGAATTAAGATTTACATCTTGTTAGCGACTCGATAAAGAAGGAACTCCTTAATGTAACATGCGATACTGTTATTTCCCATCACATTTTAAAAAAAACAAACCACCCAAAATAATACGAAATCAAGAAAATTAATTAGTTTGAAAACAAAATGCCTTCCGAGATGTCGACTGACAAAATAAAAATTCATCTTCGTGAAAAGGAAAAGAGACAACAAATCACCCAAATTCAAGAAGGCCGAGGCACTCAGATAAGACGAAGAACACAATGGATAGAAGCAGCGAAAAGATACAAAATGTTCTAGAACCTAGATAGGAGAATAAAACACGGTCTTGATAATGAAGAACGAGAAATATATAATGGTTGACAGCCTTCCACACATCCTGAAGAAATTTTAAAAAATGCTATATTTACCATAGGCAAAGAGTTTGAAACATGTCTCCCTCACTTGCCCCCTTTCGCTTCAACATACGGAAAATGCTACAATAAATGACAATGTGCACAAGACGCCACCCAAAGAAAAAACAACCAAAAATTAAAAAAAAAGGAATTTTACAACAGAAATATAACTGAATACTGGAAGCACTGGGGAAAAGTAATGACAAAGTAGATCATCACCAAGTCTAGAAGATATTCCAATCGAATTCTTCACGATGTTTGGTACGTACATTATGAAAACAACAAGTACCGTTCTTTTAATAGAGGCGTTTACTCTTTCGTCATGGGTAGAAATCATTAACTCTACTGCACAAAAAGAAGATGTCACATAGTACAAGTGGTGGCCAATCACGCTGACAAATGGGGATTATAAACTATAATAATCACAGCTAGAGTTATTGCTGGAAGGCAAGTGTAATAATTAACATCATAATGTATACGAGTCAAAAACAAAAAATTCATATCAGGCAGGACAAGGTGATAAATATTAAGACAGAGCTACACACACACACACACATACACACACACACAGAGAGACAGAGGGCAGACGACTACAGGAGAAGACGGAGAGAGAGAGAGAGAGAGAGAGAGAGAGAGAGAGAGAGAGAGAGAGAGAGAGAGAGAGAGAGAGAGAGAGAGAGAGAGAGAGAGAGAGAGAGAGAGAGAGAGAGAGAGGAGAAAGAGAGAGAGAGAGAGAGAAGGAGAGAGGAGAGGAGAGAGGGAAAGAAAGAGAGAGAGAGAGAGAGAGAGAGAGAGAGAGAGAGAGAGAGAGAGAGAGAGAGAGAGAGAGAGAAAGAGAGAGAGAGAGAGAGAGAGAGAGAGAGAGAGAGAGAAGAGAGAGAGAGAGAGAGAGAGAGAGAGAGAGAGAGAGAGAGAGAGAGAGAGAGAGAGAGAGAGAGAGAGAGAGAGAGAGAGAGAGAGAGAGAGAGAGAGAGAGAGAGAGGAAGAGAGAGAGAGAGAGAGAGAGAGAGAGAGAGAGAGAGAGAGAGAGAGAGAGAGAGAGAGAGAGAGAGAGAGAGAGAGAGAGAGAGAGAGAGGAAGAAAGAGAGAGAGAGAGAGAGAGAGAGAGAGAGAGAGAGAGAGAGAGAGAGAGAAAGAGAGAGAGAGAGAGAGAGAGAGAGAGAGAGAGAGAGAAGAGAAGAGAGAAGAGAGAGAGAGAGAGAGAGAGAGAATGGAGAGAGGAGAGAGAGAGAGAGAGAGAGAGAGAGAGAGAGAGAGAGA